>CM061921.1:146235021-146370805 GCA_031002005.1 Vandiemenella viatica
AATAGGGAATGTGCCAAATATTCTGTCAGTTTTCATGTTATTTATTTACAGAAGAACTGATGAAATATATAGCTGATGAAAAGAATCTGTTTTATATAACCACTATGGAGAATATTCCAGAAGCAGTGCATTCTTGAATATCAAAGTGGAAAGATACTGAATATGATGAAATTTTTTGTTTCATAGCTATTTGTCTTCTGATGCATCGCGTGAAAAAAATTGAAAATTAGCTAATATTGGACCAGAGATGTTCTTCTAAATACTGCAATTCTTGTTGAACTGATGTCCAGATACCGCTTTTTGTTACTCTAGTGAGGTTTCGTGAGATTTCTCCGAACCCCCCCCCCCCCCGCCCTATTTCAACTCGCGTAATAATGGACAGACACTTCACAGCTTTGAAATGTTAAAAAATCTGTTGAGTACTTATGTGGAACAAATTTCATCAAAGAAACAAAATTATGTATAATGGGGTAATTACAAAGCGCAGCAAACATTCAGTCAACATCGAGATATTTTGGGAATCTACATCTACAAAGATATTCCGCAAGCCAAATTTCGGTGTGTGGGGGAGGATGCTTGTGCAGTTTATCATTTTCAGGTGTCCTTTTATATTCGTGAATAACACGAGGAAAAATCGGATGCCTTTAACTCTCTGTATAAGTTCGAATATCTCTAATTTAACAGTCGTGGTCTGAACGCAGTATGTAAGTGTGGAAGTAAAATATTTCTAACATCTTCTTCGAATCTACGCTCTTTACAATTCAACAAAAACACTCTGATACAGTAAGGAACATATAGAAAATTGCAGTTGTTATAAACGGGTATGCAGGAAAGAACAGTAAATTATTAAGGTAAATTTAAGAATCACGATGCTTTCGACATCTGCGAAAATCAAGTAAAAACTACAAGCAAGATATAATTATTAGTGACGAATAATAGGGTTACTGATTGTTTGATTCTGCAGTAGTTTATTTGCAGAGAAACTATGTAGTGCGTGTATTTATTGTGTATCAGCCATGAGAGGTTACGCCAGGAATAATCAGCACTGGGCGGGTGGGACAGCGCGGGCCGCTCCGTCCCCAGGAATAATCACCTAGCACATGTAGCCGGCCTCAGCGCGGCAGGTAGACGATCTGCTGTCAGCAGTCAAAGGGTTAACTATCAGGTTGGGATTATCCTTCTCAGGATCTGCTGGACCTTCAAATGCAACAAATATTGATGCATTTGTAGTGAGTATGGGAGAGCAAGTTTCAGAGTTTGTTGGACTGCTTTCAGGATCTGGAGACAGTATCTTGGTGTTTAAAGATAATAACAAAGGTTACTGGCTCGTGGGATCTTTTTTACTAGCTTCTCCCTCCCATTTTCAAAACTGCTTTCCTTATTCATGGTGAAAATTTAAAATAAAGGGAAAAAAACCGCCTAAAAAGTATTTCCCTTTAACTGTTCAAATTTATCTGCACTGCACTTATCTTTCGACGTTCTGCGCCGCTTTTGTGCCATCCAATTTTCTTCCAATCAGTTGTTAGTTGTTATCCCGAATTATAGCTGCCGGGTCTTCCTCTGTTGTTGCGGCCGCTTAAAAAATCTCCGCTCCTCGTCTTCTTTGGTTTTAGATCTCTTGGCGCACTGTTATTACTTCACAAGTTACTTGGTGTACTGTTTTAACTTTTTTCTAGTCGGTTTACGTAATAAATCACTTTATTCGTAGGTCATGAGAGTCCTGTCACGGTCACCATGTCGCATTTCTCTCTCTTGGTAGCGCACACTAATGCTCACTGATGTTGGGATTTAGTACATTTTATTGAAAATGTTTGAAGCAACAAATTCTGCTGACGCGGTCGCCAGTGATTCAGCTTATCAATACACTTTACCGTGTCAAGAAGAATCACATAAAGAAGAATATCAAAATTAACTTTTATATGAATACTGTAAGTTTAATAAAGTATAAAAACCTCACCCACACCAGTCGTGATCATATAGTTCATCGGACTTCTATAAATATATACCCGAAGGTTGCAGAATTCTTAGTTAAAACGGTTCACATTAATAATTATTTATAAATCACACTCGCATTTACACAACTCTAACCGAAAACAGATCAACATTAAGAAGGACGGTTCGAGATTTACTCACACATGGGTGACGTGCCGGATGAGCTCGGCCGCTCCTGGAGGACTCGTGGGTGCCACATGTCGGGTTTGCGGGCGTTCAATAACCGACTTCCGGTAGCCGGCATGCGCTCCGGCGTCTTTCACGGTACTCCCACGGACCGGTGGGTAATTTAACATCCACGCGGCGGTATTACAAATAGCACAGGCGGTTCTCGATCTCCCGGTAAACCGACTTTGGAAGCAGCCCCTATCATATGGCTATGCTACATGTTGTGTGGATCATGGCCAGATATGTGGTGTATGAGCCCTGGAGATGGTTGTAGGTGAGTCATGCTAATTCTCTCTTTCACACATGGAAACATGTCGAAGGTCTTTGTGCCTGTGTTGCCGTATGTCCATATTTGCTGCCATTCACCAATCGGTGCATCCCAAACATCTCTTTTGGTTTCAACAGGCCTTCCAATCAGACTAAGAAACAGGATCAAATTATTGAGCAGATTGTTTATAATGAGGGTATAGTAGATGATTCTAAACAAATTGCATGCACATTAAATGAACATTATATTAATACAGCAGACAAACTGACAAACAATCACAGCAACAAGTCAAAAGGCAGTGAATGGTTAGGTATTATGGTTAATACAGATTCAGTATTTCTTCGTCCGACTATAGAAAAAGAAATCAGAAAAGCTATTCAGTCATGAAAAACCAAAACCTCTACAGAAACTGATGGGATATCAAATATGCTTTTAAAAGAATATAATAGTTATCTCTTACAACCTATGGTACACATAATAAATCATTCATTTACAAGTGGAATATTCCCAAAATCTCTGAAGATTGCTAAAGTTATACCAGTATTCAAAAAAGGGGAACGGTCAGAAGTAAACAATTATAGACCATTGTCACCAATCTCTAGTATATCAAAATTTTTTGAGAAAGCAATGGAACAGAGGCTTATTGACTTCCTTAATAAGCATAACATAATTACAGATGCGCAACATGGATATAATAAACATAGGTCCACAGAAACAGCTGTTAAAACATTCATAGATTCGGTAAAAAAATCCTTGGATGTTGGAGAGTACACAACAGCAGTTCTTATAGATCTATCAAAAGCCTTTGTCACAGTCAATCATCAAAGATTACTCAACAAATTAGAATAATGGGGTGTAAGGGGAAAGGCTTATGAATGGATAAAATCATATTTGTCAAACAGAAAACAAAATACAGTTATAAGAAGCAATGCAGACTTTAACAATGTTACATAAAACACACTCACTATAAAATCAGGAGTGCCACAGGTCTCAGTGCTGGGGCATCTGTTGTTCATTGTATATGTAAATATTATCCCAAGACCAAATGGAGAGAATGATGCAATAGTTATTTATGTAGATGATGCATTAGTAAAGATGTCAAATATCAATCTACAGACTCTAGAGACAAATTTTAATCTATACTTTCAGAAACTAGCAATGTGGTTGGAAGAAAATTACCTTGTAATTACCCTAAATAAAAATCAAATGATAACATTTCAAACAAAACGAAGAAGGTACTCTGTAAACTTAAATATAAGCAGTGAGCAAATATGTGATACAAAACCAGCCAACTTGCTAGGGATTCAAATTGACAACTTCATGAACTGGGAAAATCAGGCGGATCAGTGCTGTTAGAAACTATCCCCTATTGTATTTATGGTCAGCTACCTTAGAGAATTATGTACTATGGATATTTTAATAACTATCTATTTCTCTCTTTTTGAAAGTCAATTGATATATTGCATATCAGCATGGGGAGGACCCACAGAGAATAACATGAGGAGAATATTGAAAATACAGAAACACATAATTAGAGCTACCGTATCCTAAAAGAAAAAAGAACAGTATCATGCAAAAAATGTTTTGTAGATTTTAAGTTTCTGACATTTCCTTGTATGTATATATATAAGACTATAATGATTTCACTCACAAAGAATGTTATTAAAAAGAATGAATAAGTACATGAGTATGAAACCCGTAATAAAACTGACTTGAATTTACAAGTACGCAAGACAAAATTTTTTGAAAAATACCCTTCCTATTCTGGAGCCCAGTTGTACAATAAGCTTCCTACAGAATTAAGGTTCATCAGCCATAAGAGAGAACAGTTCAAGCATAGGCGTAAAGAGTATTTATGTAATACAGCTTTCTACTCAATAAAAGAATATTTAAATGATGAAACAAGGGAAACAACAGCATGAGTAAAGATATTGAGAATAAACAGTGTATAATCTTATCACATATTTTGCCAATGAAAATATAATAAGGTAAAAATAATGCAAATGTATGATTAGTAAGTGACTGACACAAAATTAAAAATGTACTAGTAGAGATATTTATATTTAAGGCATTAAACTTATAATCTTTGACTTGTCCTAAATTTCATTGTACAATTTATTGTATGTACCGTAAATGATAAAAATGGGACCAAATAAATGAATGAATGAATTTCAGTAGCTTGGTCATGCCTTCCTTTTTTTTTATCCAGTCTAACAATCCTCACCTCCTTACTTCCAGGTGCAGGGGCCAGATGCCGAGTATAACTGTTAGTTCATCTGTGGACATTGTTCTGTAATCCCCAGTTAGTCTGAGCAGAATTCCTCGCTGCGTACACTGAAGCAACTCCTTTCGTTTGACCTTTCATAGGAGCTTGGCCCAAGTGCTTGCAGTAATGGAGGCCAGTATTGTATTGTGATATCTTCTTATGATGAGAGGAGGCAGATTAAACCGTCGCTCACCAATGCTTATCAATTTGTGCATTACTGGTGTTGCTTGTCCACATAGATTTCAGCTGCTAGATTAGATTAGATTAGATTTTTTTTGATCCATTGAGTCAATTTATAGTGCAGATGCACATTTAACATTGGATAAGTCATTTTGATGATTAGATGTTATATTTTATTATGAGATGATGGGACTTATATACATGATTGATAATACAATGACAAAACAAGTATACATGAAGAGAATTTAACAATACAATGATATATTAACACGGCTGGAAGCCCGAGAACAATATATTAATATATTAATACAATAGTTGTTGAAAACAAAATTTGAAGAAATCCTAAAACACATTTTTTATGAGTCCATATATTCACTAATAGAGTAAAAACTGTGCCGCACTAGAAATGCCTTTAGTTTTATTTTAAACGAGCTACAGGAAGCTATTTTTACTTCTTTTGGTATTTTATTATAGAGTGTTATTCCTGAATTTAAAATATTTTTTTGATATGTAGGGTCCTGCAAATCTTTTTGTTGATGGCTGAATGTCCTCTAGTGAGGTAATTAAATACTTTATCATTTTTTATTAGTTTATTGTTTCTTAAGAGGTACTCTCTTGTGAAAAGAACTATTTCATAGATGTATAGACATGGAAAATTTAGAATGACGAGGTTTATGAAATATGTTCTACATGATTATAATCTTTTTAGGCGACATATAGTTCTCACTACTCTTTTCTGCATCCTACATTTATCAGTGCTTTGTGATGAGCTACCCCAGAAAATAATTCCATATCTGACCAGTGAGTGGAAATGAGAGTAGTATACTTGTATTACTGTATTATTACTAGTGGTATCCCTAAGAATTCTCAGTCCATAGCACACTGTGGATAGTCTTTTAGCTAATTTGCTTATGTGAACACTCCATTTCTTGTTCTGTTGTACCCATAATCCCAAGAATTTGTTTTTATTTACATTTTTATATCTTTTTTACTTACATTAACTTGAATATTGTTTTTGTTAGCAGAATGAGGAAGACAAAAATTCAAACACGCTGTTTTATCCTTCTTCAAGATTAGGTAATTGCATCAAACTAGTTTTTCAACTCACTCATGGTTTTATTTGCTAGTAATTCTAAATTTTTAGTGTTTTTGGAGGTGAATAAAACACTTGTGTCATCTGCAAACTGAACTGCACCTTCTGGATCGATATTCCTAGTGAGATCATCTATATAAATTATAAACAAAATAGGTCCTAACACTGAATCTTGGGGTATACCATACTTAACAAAATGATCATCTGAGGTAAATTATTCTCTAGTACAATTTTTCTGGTATGTTGTTTCATAGTCAACAGACACTCTTTGTTTACGGTTTTCAAGGTACGATTTTATCCAGTTTTTTGCATTCCCTCTTATCCCCATTTTTTCCAGTTTAGTTAATATTATACCATGACCTATTATATCAGATGCCTTTGATAGGTCTAGGAAAATATCTGTAGCCATATCATTTCCATCCAAAGCTTTTAAAACAGAATTTAAGTATTCAAAGATTGCTCTATGAGTAGATTTATTTTTCCTGAATCCATGCTGCTGGGTAGAAAGTGGTGCATATCTGTTGATAAACTTAAGAAGTCTTTCTAGGAAGAGTTTTCTAATATTTTTGAAAAAAAAAAAACACTTAATTGGGATACAGGCCTATAATTTGCCAACTGATCAGGAGAACATTTTTTTAATAGTGGAGTTTTGACTACTTCAACAAAAGTTCCTGTTAGTACAGATATGTTAAAGATTTTTGCCAGAGGGGCATCTACATAATTAGCACAGGTTTTCAATAGGAAATATGGGACCTCATACAGTTCACATGAATAACTATTTTTGAATGTCATTATGATTTTTTTTTATTTCATCAGGGTTTGTTTCAGTTAAATACATTGTGGCACTAGGTATTGTGGAAAGACTGCGAACAATTTTAGTTTGCTTATTGCACTTCGTTATAATTAATTTTTCAGCCAAAGAAGTAAAATATGTATTAAATTCTTCAGCTATGACTTTGGGATCACTGATTATTGAATTATCAGTACATAATTTGATGTTCTTTCTTTCAGTTTTTACACTTTCAGTTTGTTGTCTAATAAAATGCCACATTGCTTTGGTTTTGTTGGAAGAGTTTTTTTTATGTAACCTAATTATCATTTGCCATAATTTTTACTTGTCGAATTACTCTTTTATAAATTTTCTTATAGTTTTTAACATAGTTTGAAGAACTTTGATTCATTTGGTTTTGTTTACAGTAATTTGGTAAAAAATGGTTTCTTTCTTTCAATATTTTTATGCCTGTGGTAACCCAGTTTTTACTAGTTCTTTCTGCCACAAATTTCCTCTTTTTGGGAAAAGCCATGTTGAATTTGTGTAGAAAAGTACTGTGAAAGACTTTAAACATGTAATTTGCATCTATTTGATCATAGACATCTTTCAAGGATTCATTTAATAGAAGTAAGTTAAATACACATATTTTACGTCACAAAAATTTCTCCAACAAACAATATTTTTACAATTTGTGTACTTGCTTTTTTTTATCTTCAGTGATATCAATTGCGCTTCATGGTCACTGTAGCCCATACTTATTACTTCCCCTTTTGAAAAGAGACTTGTCTCTGTTACAAACACCTGGTCAAGAAGAGTATTATGGTAGTTTTGATATCCTTGTTAGGGAGTGTATTTTTGGTTTTAAGTTGAAGGATTTGACCATATTCAATAAATCTGATTCTCACTACTGTCTTGGAGGAAGTTAATATTGAAATCACCACAAATCACTAATGTTTTATTGGGTGCAGTCACATTATTTAATAATGATTGTAATTGGGTAAGGAAAGTTGAAAATTTTCCATCTGGTGGTCTATAGATATTTATAACTACTATGTTGGTTTCAAGCAAAAGGGTTGCACAAGCTTCAAAATTCTTCTTTACAGAGAGTTTAATGCATTTTATGATTTTTTTTTTTAATTTAATGTGTTTCTTGACAAAAATCGCAGTACCTCCACGTTTAGAAGTTTTTCTGCAGAAACAGTTTGAATCCTGGTAATGAAACCAAATTCATTTCATCACCACTTAACCAGTGTTCTGTGATATATATTACATCAAGATTTAGCTGATACTGTAGTAGTAACTTATTGAAAGTGATTGAACATTATGATTCAGAATAAACAGTTCCAAATTGCTTGGTTTTTTATTTAAAGTTTGGGGTCCCTTATAGATTCCTAATGGCATTTCTAATGATTCACTTACCCTAAAAAAAATCTGTTGTTTTGTCTTCTATGTTGCTAGCTAGATCCACTGGTTTTCCTTCTTCTGAATGGTCACATACTTAATTCACAAGTTCTTGAAGAGGTTTTATCTCAGCACTCATTTGCCCACATATTTTTGATTTGGAGGATACAATGAAGTTGTCACTGTTCTTTGGTTTTCTATAAACCCAATTGTCTAGTATTGTTAGTTTCATTTGCTTTTTGCAAGTTTCCTTCTTGTATACAGCTTGATTTTGTTTAATTAATTCCACAATTGCATCTATAAGTGATATATGAATCAACGTCCTTTAATTAAATGCGATGTTCAGCGCAAATGCTTCAAGTATCACAAGAATTATTGAAAAAATATTGCATACATGTTCTTTTCAAAATTTGTTCATGTGCAGCCCATGACTTGTAAATTGTCTTCTGGTCAATCTTTCAATCTCAAAATTAATACTGACTCGATCACTATTGAGATTTTTTCTTGAGTTGATGGACTTCCAGAAGTACTTATCAGCTGATTTAATCTCAAGCTTAAATTCGGGACATTGTATCTGAGTGGAATTGGAGGTAAAATTACATTAGTTTTTTTTTTTTTGCTTAATACACTAACAGAGGATGTAACAGAATCTTTGCCAGATTTGTTGCATGATTTTCCCCATTTCCTGCACGGGATGGGATACTGTAAGGACTTACTAAAGCCATCCTTATTATGTGTAGTTTCTCCACAATGTTTGCAAGCAGCCAACATTTGGGTATAATGTTTGCTTATATGACCTTAATCATAGCAATGGTACAAAACATACCAGGCCACTTCCGGACCGCAGTTCTGAATGACACCACAGGTCTACAACAACTCTTTTGGACGCTGGCTATGGCCTTCTACAGGAAAGCAGAGAGAAGTGCAAATTCAGTGGTCAGGATTACTGGTCCGCACCATATAGATGCCAGCTGGCATGAGAGGCCACTAGCTCTAGTTATGTAAGAAATGAAATCAAACCAAAAGCAAATAAATACCCCATCGAACAAGGTTGGCATAAATGATGGAAGACAATACATTCCACTATATGCTGCTTAAGATTAATGACAGAAAATGGTGATGCGGCTGCTCTCAAATTGTCGCACAACGTGCAGTTTTCAAGTGTTTCCAACTTACTCTGTCCAATTCAGTATCTTGAAAATTTTCAAGCTGGGAAGTGGCCTAATTAATCCACCTTCTGTTTTCTTTAACTTAATCAATTTAAGTTTGATTTGTCATTTGTGGATCACAGAGGCCATTATTCAACTACAGTAGAACTCCAATAATCCAAATTCCGACTATCCAAATCACTGAATATCAGAATCGCTTTTTTAAGACATGCGTGGTACAAGTTGAAAGGCGTACCAACTAAAGTAGAGAAGGAAAAGGGAAAAAGCTCAAGAAAAGGAAAGGGAAGGGACAGGAGAAGATGGGCATGACGTGTTACTTGAGGAATTCAGAAACATTATTTTACAAATTCCTGGATATTCAGAAGTTAGTGCTGAAGATATAGGAGAATGTGAGGTGTGTGATTCGTCAGATTCTTGGTATGAAATTCTAAATGATGATAAACTTATTGAATGTGTAAGAGAAGAAAGTATTGAGGAAGAAGATGACCTTAATGTTAAAGTTGAAGCAGACACGGGACCATCAGCTAGTTGAACATTTGCCAGCTTTGAAACTGCGTTGAAGTGGATGGAGCTTCATCCCAAGTGTGACCACATGCAACTTCTTACTGTCAAGCGAACAAATACAGTCTAACAGCTTACTTTGACTGAGATGTTCAGCAAGTAATGATGGTATGTACAAACTGTACCTAATGTACAGCACTTGTAAGTACGCTTAACATGTAAAAGTGTTGCCTTTTCGTTTAAGTAATAAAATCTCTTTTTCTTTAAAAATAGTTTTTCTCTCATTTTCAACATACATACAGTATTTAATTGAAATAGACCCTTTTTTGGAAAAAATCCAATTATCCGAATTTTTTACTATCCGAATGGGGTCCGGTCCCAACTGATTCAGATAATTGGAGTTCTAGTGCAATAGAAAATTTGCATGCCACTCATTATTTTTGGGATGTTTTGTCGTTTGTGTATAAAAATAGAGTAGAAACTGAGATTATATTAAGGAAATAACTGAAAAGCCTAAAGTTTCAGGGCTGAAATAGATTAAAAAAAATTTATGTCGAATGGAAGATAAAAACTCTTTTAGAGAAAAAAAAGGAACTTCTTTGAAAAAATGCGCTTGGTATGGTTGTTAGCTGTTCCTGTAGCCCATAACTGAATTACTAAGATAGTTTAAATATTTTTTGTGATTTAATTGCAGATTAACTGAAAACAATTGCCAGGCCTGACAAAGAAATAACATCGCAATTTGTGAGTGAGCAGTAACATCAAGCGCAATCTACTTTTGCCATCCTGATTTTAGTTTTTCATGGTTTCCCTAAATCATTGCAGGTGAATGCTGGAATAGTTCCTTCAAAAGGCCATGGCTGAATTCCATCCGGTTCCTATCACCTAGCCGTTTCTCACATCTAATGACCTCGATGTCAACAAGGTGTAATTCCATAAGAAAAAAACAGTTAAAACAAGGTATTACATACATTGTAAATTAAAAAACAAAGTAGCTTGTATTAAAAACCTCAGACACTTTCAGTTCAGCAGCCACAATATCAATTCCATCTGCAAAACACTAGAAGCTCACGAGATTCTATCACAGCAATATTCTAACAGGAATTACACATCGGAACATACTTTTTCTTCACCAAGATTTGATATGATCCTGCTAAAGAATGTAGTAATCCCATGCTTCTGTATTTTACTAAGTGACTCAAGATATTAAAGGCTATGGATGTAACGCATTTTTTTCAATTTGTATTTATTTTTTCTTAATAAACATTTTTTATTTACCTCACTGTGTCTTTTTAACACATTGTACAAAATGTGATATCACCTGTTTCAAAATATTTAACTTTTGTAGGAATCTCAGCTTGCAAGAAATCAAAGAGTGTCAGTCAGTTTGATTTCAGGAAAAGTATGTTGTCTGCATGTAGTCTGTCATTTCGAATTGCGGTAGCGGACCGATTTTAAAGGATATTCAAAATCAGTTTGAGTCATCCTCAAAAATAAAAAAATTGTGAAACCGATCCCATCTTCAAGTTTGAAGGTGTCCAGTAGATTATGGGTATGACTATTTCCATTCTTAAACAATTACCAGGTGAATACTGGGATGCTTCCTTCAAAAGGCCATGGCCAAATTCCTTCCTGTTAATCGTCCCCAGTTCCATCCTGCTGCTAATGACTTTGATGTCAATGAGGCATAAAGCCAATTGTTAAATAATAATAATTACCAGGGCCTTTCTTTTTTATGTTAAACAACTATTGGCACACTTTGGGAGTAAGACCGACTAGTATGCCGTGATGGGAAATGGCATGGCACTCTCTTATGCTGTCATGCCCCCTCTCTGCTGCCACTCTCTACTACCTTTTTTTATATTTTAAAATATATAACATGTGCACGTTTGCTTTATGGAACACAATGTACTGAGTCAAAAGATTATTAATATATTATTACCATTATATTTTATTTGTTCATCTGAGGTTACAAAAGTATATACTGATGCCAAAACTAGTGGAGCTGTAAAGGTTCAAGGATTTTAGGAGATAATTTAAATGAACTTCTCATGATTTAAGCAGGACATTTTAATATTAATTTTCAACAAATGATTCAGTCCTTCCAGCAACATTCCTTGAACAAAAATCTGATTTGAAATTCAATAATAAGCAAATTGACCCCACAACTAGACATGAAATCATAGTTGATGCTGTATTTTCAAGATACCGCCATAACATCATGTCTAATACTTTAGTTACATACTTCAGTTACCATCAGCCAATCATTTCTTTAATACCACCTAATACACCTTCATTAGCTACTATTACAGAAATCGCAGAAGATACTTCAAAGAACATTCCATAAATGTGTTGTAAAAGAGTCTATTTTTAAAACGTTTATTTGTCTTGTATTTATATTCTGTATATATAATTATAATAAGAACACTATATTTATTTCATCACCTCCATATTTATTTGTTGGTTTTCTTTATTTATATATTCCTTCAATAATCATCAGTTTCGATGTTTCACATCTGCCGAGTATCCGGTGATGGCCACAGCTTTTTCTTCTTCTTCTGCATCCCTTTAATGAGCAAAAGAAGTGTTACTGACTCTTCCACAAGTGCAAAATTCTTGGACAACTTGACACTAAGAAGATTATCTTGAAACTGAATCCAGATGCTTGTGGTATGTGGAAGTGACTCTTTGTCTTTTGATCAGTGTTGAGGCAGTATCATTACATTAAATTGGTGATGCATGGACACAGTGTTGCAGTCAGGGAATTTCATTGTTTTAAACACGCAACCAAGGCCTTTTTGCAAGCGTCACCCACCATGCAGTGCTTAGTTGTTTTTTTTTTTTTTTTTCTGTCATCACCCATTCAACTGGTTTGATGCAATCCTACATTCCTTATCTGCTTCATATATTCTAATCTCTGTCTTCCTCTACAGTTCTTACCTTCGACTGTTCCCTCCTCTAACAAATTAATCAATCAAGCATTCCTCAAAATATGACTTACCAACCTGTCTCTTCTTTCTGCAAGCTTCTTCCACAAACTTCTTTCCTCCCCCATTATTTCCAAATACGTTCATTTTGTACTTTGTCTGTCCATTTAATTTTCGACATTATTCTGTAGCCCCATGTCAAATGCTTCATTTTTTATCTTTCTGGTATTCCTAAAGTCCATGTTTCGCTACCATAAAGTGCTGTGCTCCACACGTAGAGTTTTAAAAAGTTCTTTCTGAGTCCTAGATCAATATTTGAAACTAAAAGATTTCTCTTTTTCATGGAGGCTCTTTTTGCTAGTGCTATTCTGCTTCGGCCATTTGTTGCAATTTTGCTTCCCAAGTAACAGAATTCACTTACTTCACTTATTGTATCCGATCCTATTTTTATATTTAATCTACTGTGATTGGTAACATTTCTGCTACATTTAATAACTTTTGTATTGCTTTGGTTTATATTCAGTCCAAAATCATCCATCAGTACTTATTGACTTTCTGGTATTTGCAGTACATTTTCCTTCTATACAAAGATGGTGACCATAATCAAAAAGAACTTCCATTATTTGGTAGATATTTACTTTCCTATTCAGAACATTTCAACATAGCTATAATAGATCACCAAGTGATATTCATCCCACTTCTAATTGGTTTAGCAGCTGAAATTTCATACCTTGTTCCTTTAGTCTGGTGCTGAGCTGCATTTTGTTAATGTTTAATTATAGATACCTTTTTGCCTGAAGCCTCCGGGTATCTTCTAGGATGAATTTCTCATGTCTGAATATTCTGGTTGTCAACAAACAAGCTACTCCAATTCCAGAAATATTTTATTTGATTAGGGGATCATGGATTTTATTCTTCTTTGTTTGTTATGGAATAAGAGAAGCATAGAAATGTGTGCAAAACGCCATGTTGCAAATGCAATCAAAGAAGAGTAACACCGATTGCTGTTACTGCATAATGGTTGGTTGGTTCTGTACAAATGTTGGAAACCACCTACCCTGTTGATACTTATTGCCGTAACTGTCCAGTGTAACTATAGCAATACTATTATTTGAATTTTAGTTACCACACTGAATAACTGAGAAATATTTTCCGCTGATTAAAATGGTATAAGAGGGTTGTGAAATAATAAACGTTTACTTATGAAATTTTTAAACTGTAACACCCCTCATAGCTGTATGATTTTAATTAGATCAATAATTTACTTTCCTTATGAATTAATTTATTTACTTCAACTACCAAAATCAAAGATCTGTTACACGTTAATTAATTTATTGGATATAAAAAACCTGTTTGAAGAAACCCTACTTACGAACATCTATATAAAATAATAATCAATGAATGAATGCAATGTGAATCCAAGATATAATTCGATACTTGTCTAGAAAAATTAAAAACTTATCTTAAACTTATCTTGACTTTACATGAGGCTTTAAACTGTTTTTAATATCATGGCACTTTAATATGGATAAGTCCATGTGCCAATTACTCGAAATGGAGTGTACTTGCACTGTGGACAAGTGACCTCAACATAACTGTAGCGCATCTCGTCAATTTGCTATTGAACAAAGCTGCTGTCAAAGCTTTGGCTGACGATAACCATTCGTCATAGCACAGTGAAAATCCATTAACAAACAGGTGTCTCATTGATTCACATGTAGTGACCAAATACTTGTCACTCTTATGTACACTGTGCATTTAAACTTTTGCTTCACCCTACTCGGAATACAGAACTCCTCTCCTTGAGTGGTTCTGCTTAGAGATGCCACATACATTCAGCTACTATTCAGTAGTCAGCAACTTTTTTTAATATTCGGTATTTGGCAGAGAGTTGTGTAGTGGAGAGTGGGGGAAATACACGCACCTAAGGAAAACTCAATTTAAATTGTTCATTATATCATTATATATCTTCCAAAACAAATGTATACCTTACTATGGACATTTTTCGACATATTACAAATGATGGAATATAATTACCTTAATTTTTATGATTAAAATAAAAAAAGTGCAAATGCATGCTATTCCCCACCCTATAGGGTAATGACACACATGATATAGGGTAATAACACGCAATACAAACAATGCATAAAGATGGACAGTAATGCTATTTTTATTTTCTGATAGTTTATTTTTTTAATTACATGTACTAAACAGTACATTATTGAAGCAAATAACGATGTTTTGTAAACTTTTTTTTATAGGCGTGAAAGGAGTGCATTTACTTGTATAGCAAACATCACACTTGTAATGTTTTGAAATGTTCCAGCCATTACATTCTTCATGGCTCTACCTAATACCCAAAACACATCGGTACCCTAGTTCTCCATCTTTCCCTTGGTATTTTTCGTTTTCATTCTTGCACGCAGAGTAGCTTCGACAATCGCATACTTCTATTATTTTTCTTCCTGCTTTTGTGGCAGCAAGACCCTTATAAAGCTCCTCTTGGATCCATTTTACTTTCTGGGTTTTTATTTTATAATATGTAGTAATTTGAAGTATAAAAAAACTCGTTGGAATTGAAATTATAACCAACTAGTTTTATTATGAAGTGGGAATACCACGCACTTGAATAGCCGCGTGCCAATACCCCAAAGTGAGTTCGAGGACTAAACTAAGCAGAACTCGGGTCTTAGTTCAAATAACTTGACAGATCTACAACTAACTGAAAGGTTACATCTAGGGCTAGTAGTTGATATACAAAAAATTGCATTAAAGCAACTTATGATAACACTAATCTTGCAGAATACCGTAAGAGGGGGTTAATTTTTGACAAATTTTTGCGTTTTTCCTACACCAGCTCAACTGTTTTAAAAGTTTCCCAAAACTGAGTATTACAAAACACTGATGTATCTTTCTCCTATATAACAAATATTGCGCAACTCTAAATCTTTAATATCAACTGAGATACTTAGGTTAAAAATTGTCACAAAGTTACCCCATTGGGCAGGGTAACTTTGTGCCAGATGCGTTTTTGTCTAGAAATGCAAGAGAAAAAAAACATTTTCACAAAGTTACCCAATGATACATTTATTAAACTTTTAATAAAACAATATTACAAATTTTTGGCAATTTAATCTAGGTCTTTGATAGCAAACAGAAATTTAGGTTAAAAATTGTCACAAAGTTACCCCTGTCGGGTGGGGTTACTTCGTGCCAAATATGTTTTTACCTATAATTAAAAGAGAAATTATATTAGCATACTGTTTTATGCCTTTCTTGACACTGAAAATACAATATACAGCTTGAATAGTTAAATGGAAAACTTGTGGGGTTACTTTGTAACGGTATAGTTGTGTCACAAAGTAGCCCCTTAAAGTGTCGATATTATGGTTTCGTTGTTACATCTCAAGTAAACATCAGATCACAAACATTATATTACTCCACAGTGTAGCTAACCTAATAACAACCAAGAAAACTTTCCTGTGTTAGCTGGTTCTCAAATGTGTAACACTTCAGCAGACAAAGTTTTTGAATGTTGATCCAACTACACAGAAAGACCTTTCAACAATACGATGACTTGAGAGAACAATTGAGACAGGGGAGCTTCGGACACCGGCCGATAAGAGGCACTGTAAGTCCTACAAAGTGATGAAGCTGTTGTTCACTTTCCTGGTATCACTGACATGGTGGGAGATTTGAAATACGAAAACTAGACCATGTGTCACAAAGTTAAACCTCAGTCACAAAGTAACCCCCTCTTATGGTATAGCTGACAAAAGTTACATCAAACATATTGAAAATAAACTTCACTTTACCACCGCCACAACGCAATCAGAAAATGTCTGAAGTGTGTGGAACTGTAGTTGTTACACCTGCCAGAAGCATTTAGCACCAACTGGGCAAAGCCCGCACAATTCAAAATGCGTAATTCAGCCTGCGTGTGATTACCCAAATGCGTGTATTTCCCCCGCTCTCCCCTACTATTCGCCACATATTAAATCATGAAAAAAACTCACGTATACTAAAAAATGTACATATTTTAATTACAAATTACACTATTACATTTAATTCTTCAAATCCCTCAGTGGTAAGTTGTGATGAATGATAACAATTTTTTCGCTATTTGTTGATAGCAAATGATTGTGTTTTTCCTCATAAACTATTTACCTGCTTTTGGAAACAGACTCTCACTACATACACTACTGCCAGGTGACGGTAGATAAATCTTTTCGAAATCTGTATGGCTTGGATACTTGTAAGAGTCTGCCGTCCAATACAGGCAAACAGTTTTCATATAAAATTCAATCTCATTTGCAAAAGCACTTTTATTCTCTACACCCTCATCATTTTGTATATTTTCTATAGCGACTTCCTCAAAGCAGTTCCAGAAACTGTCGTGTATTTCAGTGGTTTTATCAATTTATATAATATATCTCTTTTTGTTAAATAGAGGAAACTCATAATTGGTACTACTAGACTCTTCATGACTAATTTTCATAGCATGAAAAAGAATTTTTCATTTTGCTCTTTATGTTTGAACAGGAAACAGGTTTTGAAATGCAGGTCAAGAAAAGTGGCAATCAGATATTTATCATTCTCATCAAAGTTTAAGAGTGTTTCAAGCTCAGCTTGTAGTGAAGCTCTCATTCTCAGTAAATTTAGTGTTCAATTTGCAGTCTCTTCCTTCCCCAGGTATTTCAGCAATGTGACAACATGTGAAGATGCAGGGAATACCTGAGCTTGTTATTGACGTAATCTCTCTGAACGGCTTGAGCAGTTGATACATTGTTTGATTAAGCTCCCACTGAGAATGATTAAAGACACTTGATCAGTTATGTACAAAGAAACAGCTCACTTTTGTTGAAGTAATCATGCCATTAAATAATATGTAGAATTCCAGCATGTGCTTACATATTGTACTAGTTGGTGTTTTGGTAAGTTAAGTTTTTGGCGAATGAATTTCAGCTTTTCTTGTGCTATATCAGGTTGGTTAAAATGGCCAGCAATTCATCTTGCAGTGGCTACCACCTGCGTTATTTCTGTTTGATATTTTGCGATTCCCTGACAGTTCATTATCAGGGGCGGATCCAGGGGGGGGGGGGGGCTAGGGGGCTCAAGCCCCCCCAATAGTATCTAGGTCCACCCCCCGACATTGTAATTTTTGGAGACCTTTTTTTTTTTAGCTCTACAGATTCTGTAATTTTTGGAGACCTTTTTTTTTTTTTTTAGCTCTATAGATTCGAACCCAAGGAGGCTATAAAGACTACCACATGGCCGACTCAAGCCCCCCCCCCCCCCAAAACCAAAATCCACTGAAGGCAAGCCCTCCCAACCAAAACCCATTCAAGCCAAGCCCCCCCCCCACCCCAAACCAAAGTCTGATCAAGCCCCCCCCAAACCAAAGTCCACTCCAGCCCCCTCCCCCCCCCCAAACCAAAATCTTGGATCCACCCCTGTTCGTTATAGTGACTGAATAAAGCATATGGCAGAATAATGTTCTGTGTCTCGTACACCTTTTATCATGTTGGCTCCAGTGTCATTAACAAGTAAATGGACCTTGCTATCAGAAATATTCTGTATTTCTGTAATAGCATTGAGTTCTTTTGCATTATTTGTACAATATGTGAGCCAGCAAATGGCTTCATCACTAAAACGCCATGTTCATGATTGAACTGAGGAGATATAATCAATGCACAGTAAAATTCAAGAAATTCTGGTTATTTAGTTTAATTTAATTGTAATGGAACACACGCTACAGTGGCAATTCCTCTACACACCCATCCCCCCTTTTTTTCCTACACCCACCTACTGTTGCCCTCTACAAATTTAAACTGTAATTCTTTCAACATTTTCGGTAAATTATTCATCAATTCTCTTGGTAACTTATTCCAATCCCTGACACCATTACCTACGAAAGAAATTCTTCCCACATCCTTGTGCCTGAAATTGAATGCCAGCTTGTGGTCATGGTCATTTTTTCCCTTCCATGCATTACTTTTAAGTCTCACGCCAATACCTTTTCATGCATCACCAATATACACTTTGAACACTTCCATGACTCTTTTCACCCTCCTCCTGTCTTCCAATAAATCCCATTCCTGCTCTTTTAATCATAACGGTTACTGATTGTAATTTCCAGAGACAAATCTAGCAGCCCTTCTTTGCACCCTCTCCAACTCCTGTATTTGATACCCGAAATGTGGGGCCCATACTACACTACCATATTCAAGCAATGGTCTGATCAAAGTTTTGTAACCCAGTTCTTTTACTTCCCTCATACACCCCCTCATTACTCTCTCCAAAATGTGAAGGATTTTGAAATCTTTTCCTACTACCTGTTGAATGTTTCCTGCCCAGTTGAGGTTGTTATCAAATTTTGTGCCTAGATATTTAGATTTCACATCTTCAACAAATAAGTCTTTCCCCACCTTGTAGTCATAATCAACCTTTAGTTTTTTATCTGTGTATCTGATAAGCCGACTCTTCTTTGCATTTATCTTCGTCCCATGTTAACCAACCCAGTTAGATATCCTGCTAAGATACCCCTGCAGCTGTTCACAGTCATCTAATGTTTTGATCCCTTTATATAGCATTATGTCATCTGCAAACAACCTAACCTCTCATAGTAAACCATTAACACAATCATTCTTTAGAATAATGAATTGCAGTGGTCCAAATATGCTACCCCATGGCACTTCCATTTTTACTTCCACTTCCTTTGATACAGCATTTCCTACCCTGACATTTCGATTTCTGTCTTTCAAAAACTCTTTTACTCAGCAAATCACTTTCTGATCCAGTCCTATAGTTTTTACTTTATTTATCACCATTTTATGGCTCACCATGTCAAAGGTCTTTAAGAGATCTTGTGCAGTGGTACTCAACTTTTTTCCTTCGTGGGCTGTACAAATGCTGATGCTATATTAAGATAAGCTGTAGTAACCTACTGTACAATATAACTCTGCATTTAACAGTAAGCATTTAACATTAATGGAATTGTCAGTATTGTACAAATGTTTGACAATTAACAATAAATCCAGCTTATAATTGCTAGGCTATGGGCCACATGAAAAGATTTACAGATCGAGTATCAATGGTTTAGTGCAATGCTATCAATTTGGCCTGCCTTGTATATGTCATCCAAAATATCTTGCATACATCCTACTAACTGAGATTCGCATTAATATCCTTCCCTTGACCCTATTTCTCACCCTTCCTTTTTATACGGGTACTACTATCAAACTTTTCCAGTCCTCTCGTAAGCAGTCACTATCTAGACTCAATTTAAATAACATTTTAATGTAAGGTACCATGTCATATCCGGCTATCTTTATGACATCTGCAGTAATATTATCTGTATTAGCCCCTTTACATTTTTTCAGCTGTTTTAGCTCCTTTATGATATCATCAAAATGAATTTCAAATTTCTTGGTCTTCTCACTTCTAATTGTGTTGTTAAGCTCATTCTCCATTATTGTGGTGACATGTCCATATATCAGATGTCACTGATATGGCTGTTGCTCACGAAATACTAGCTTCAATCTTAGAGAAAATTCTATCATATATATCAGGAATTATATCTTGGTCATGTAAGTGCTACCAGGTATTTTGTATTGCTTTCTCATGCCACATCACCAATATACACCTTGAACACTTCCACTTCACCCTCCTCCTTTCTTGCAATGAATCCCATTCCAGCTCTTTTAATCACAACGGTTACTGATTGTATTCTACGGTAATTGCCTTTTTGATTAGCCTTTTAAAGCCGACTTGTTCAACAGGTGTAAATGGTTCATTGTCTGAGGCAATCATTTCACTGATCAAATAATGACATTTTATTGATTTTGGATCATTAATATCCTATAGTAATTTTCTTTCAGTTGTTTCCTTCAGAGTTAACTATTTCTTTTGTGAGGTACCTGGTACTACCAGAATCTTGGAATCAGTAGAAGTAAGAGTACCATAAGTTTTGCTTTCACTTGCTGAGGGAGCAGTAGTTAATGTAGCGTACTGCTCAGCATGTTTGCTTTTGAGATGGTTTTTCAAAGAAATTATAGAAGTTAAAAAACTAACACAATAATTAAGTGAATAATTTATAATTTGGTTAACTCAAACTTATGAACAAATTGTTGTAAACAATTAACTAACTCAAATTAATTTCTGAAATCAATTTATAAATAATCAAGTTAGTTAACTAAATCAACGTGTGTGTTACGTGACGTTGCTGTTCATGACTCATTTTATTATTCTCAGCTCATAAGCGTTTAATCCAAGAATTAAACAAATACTGAGCTTAACTCTAAAATTGAGCTCATAACTAATTACTGTGAATGTGTCACACATTCTTCTAGTATTTATACCTACTCAAATCCCTCTGAATCCCAAAGATAATGAATAAAATGTATATTTAAAAATAGGACTTTTTTATATCAAGTTTATCAAGTGAAATAAAGTACTGGGCAAAAAATATATATTTACAATAAATAAAAATTAAAAGTGCTAAAGAAATATAAAATTAAATATAACTAAAATTGATTCATTTAATTGATATGTAATAAAATTTTATTTATTTGCTTTCTTGCCTTCTCCACCATGTGAGATCTTGTTACACAGCAAACACACAACCAGTTTATTATCTTCACTACAAATCTCATAATATTACCTAACAGATGATTTTTTTTTATTAAAAGGTGACTTTTGTGAAGCTTTTAGCAAACAAACAGTGATATTTTTTTAAAAATAATAAGAACTATTAGTAACACAATTTGATGTAACAGCGAACAAATAATTCATGTCGTGACACAATGTGATAAAAATAGACCCGTGGTATTGCTACTGCATGCTCCGCAATGAGACAGGTCACCCGCAAAAGTTCACATTCGCCTGCCAAATATTCGGTGCTTCCAAATTAGAGCATGGCCAATCATTCAATGTTCAGCAAAATCACTATTTGTGGTATCTGTAGTTCTGCCTGCCCCCCTCCCCCCTGGTCTTTCATTCCACTAGGAGTATCCGGGCTTTTCTCACAAGGCCTGGCCATCACCAAAACTAACTGGGTCATTACAGTTATGGATGGCAACTATCGAAGTGTAGAAACTATAGCAAATTAGTGTCTTTGATGTGAACAGAGGTATAAAGGGCCTTAGAGTAATATCCATGTCAAGGAATGTGATTTGTGAGTGGGAGTAACTAAACATTCAATCAATTATACCTATTCCACAGCACACATCACATACCAACTAACCTATCACCACTGCACTATTTCCTACGTAGGCCTCAATAGATAGCAACTCTCAATTAGAATGAATGGGCACAGACAAACAGTCCACACTCACAACATATTCACTAAAGTACTCGAACATGCCAGTGACCTTCATTCTAACAACCTCAATGACTTCTTTATGGTGAGAACAATTACAGTTTTCCCCAAAACCACCACTGCATCAGAACTTCAGAGATGGGAACTTACATGCCAAAATATCTAGGATACTATCTACTCCACTGGCCTCCATCACTGATAAAAACTACCACTAACCCCTCAGTTATTTTACTTTGTCTATTGATAATTTTAACAAAACTCTTTCACAGTTAGTTATCATTCACCTTCATGCAACATATTTTTTTAATTATTCATATACATCTACTCGCAAATTTTATCACCACCTGTGACATATACACATAATTTTAGTTTTTCCGTGGATATTTCCATAGGTAGTTCTCTCCCAGCAGTTCATCCCCACCACCTCCACCCTGTCCTCCAATGCCTAGCCAGTCATGAGGCAAGCTTCAGTGTGCACACACCTCCCTTACTAAATGGCCTGATCCCTCCAGCATGCATAAGGTTTTAAACAAAAATATTGTATGCTTATGTTTGTCTCGTGTGATGTATACTCTTCATAGCCACCAACTTTGCTGAGTGATGGATTGCTTTCCTATCCTTTGTCCTTTGTTGTTTATATTTCCTAAAATCTGTTTCCATTTTCCTTAATATCAATAATGGCCAATAAAGATATATGAAAAACCTAAAAATTGGGCATCCTGATAGTACTATCATGTTATATTTTCAATTCCATAATTTATGTAAGAAATAACTTACAGGAATTTGCCAAAAAATATTTCTATCATGCACAATTATGAGATCAAAAAATGATATTCACAGACAAGCAAAATTATAAAATATTTCTGGATATTATACACATAATTTTCATGTTATAGCTTGTTGTATAATTTGAACAAGAAACTATTTAAGAAATATATAACTAGAATTTACTATTCTGTAGAAAATTATTTGAGTTAGGTGAAGATATATAAAAAGTATCAATATTTTATAAATTGTATAATGCATATCTTATGTATTTATGAATGTACAAGACCAAATCAGTTTACATGAAAATGTATTTTATTGTGATTTAAATAAATAAGAAAATCAGTGGTGCAATAAGTAGTTTCTTTCCTACTAGACTTACAGTTTAATGTAGAATACAAACCACAGAGAATTCTGTTTTTTGTTTTGGCTTTATGCCTCGTTGACGCCAAGGTCATTACAGACAGGAAAGAACTGGGATTGGGGAAACCATGGAAAGCCCAAATATGGATGTCCAGATGGGAATTCATACCAGCATCCTTCCAAATGCAATGCCAGAGCATTAACCGCTCACCCACCACGCTTGTTGAGAATTCCGGTGTGGCTCATATGGGGGGAAAAATAATAATAATAAAAAAAATACATGTATACATATTTGAATTTCTAATAAAAATACAAACAAGTGCTGGGGCTACTGAGATGAAATTTTGAATGAGACTATTATGAGAGAATCATCTCTAAAAAAATTATTCCTGCAAATCAGTGTAAGTAAATAAAATCTACTTAGTATTTTGGTTTTGTTCTGAATTTATATATAAAACTAGCTGACCCGGTCACGCATTGCTGTGACTCAGTAGTTATAGTATGTTGGATCAATGTTATTCTAAACTACCTAATGTAGTCAAGTTAATATTCACTAATAAAAATAAAAACGTTTTAGTCGATTTGAAAATTCAAAAGTAATTGGTAAAGAGTATCGGATAGTTGAAATTAAGGACAAAACAAACAAACAAAATTTTGATTACATTTTATTAAAAATTACTTAATTGAAAATATATAAAAAATTGATATTTATAAAAATAAATAAATTACTTTTTATTTATTTATAAACTGAAATTTGAGTTTTATAAATGTGGTAGATGCAGTTGATTTTTAAACATTTTTAACAATTATTTTCATTATTTTAAATTATTACAATTTATAATTTTAATTTATCTATGTGCTAATAGTTGCCCATGGGAGAAACACTTATTTTTCAAGTCCAAGCCATAAACGGACATTGTTTGGCCTTGAGACTTATATATGGTCATAGCGAAAGCCAAACAAATTGGAAATTGAAGCCTTTTAAATGGTATTGGAGATTCTGATGGTATTATTGGAAAATGTGGCAACAGGACGATTTCTCCTCTAAACTTTCCAGTCAAAATAGTTGCTTCAAGAATATTTCCGGTGATCCTTTCAATGACCAAATGTGTACCATTGCATAATCTAGGTGGATTCAAATTCTGAAGTTTCCTGGTATATCCAAAGAATTTAAAAACTCAGTTGGAAAATTTATGGTTTTATTTTCAGCTACAATAGTGTCTATTGATTTAAAAGACATCCGATCACCTGGCAACAACTGTTGTATCTGGAAGTTAATTTCGTTGACATCAACATTTTTTCTGCCAAAATAGCATGATTACTGAGTCAATTATGATCTGAGTAATTATTTGATATATCTGGAAACACACTGTCAATTAGTTCATTTTTTGAGCAAACAACATTGCAGAATTTGTCTGGCAATTTGATGTATTGTGTATTTCGATGCAGTTCTATTTCACCATTTCCAATAGCCAGCAATTGCTTACAAAATACTTGTGCCGATGGATCATTTTGCAATTGTACTCGCATGTTTTTGGTCAATCGATGTGTTTCGACATTCCGCCATAAAAATGATTGTTTTAAACATGTGTTAATCTCATCCTCAAAAGTAGAGCGAGGAATGTCTGTCGGAAGTCACCAGACAGTAGTAGGACAGTACCACCAAAAAGTTTATCGTTGCCTTTCAAATCTTGCATAGTTCTATGAAATGCTTCACGAAAATGTTTATGAGCCATAGTGCACTTGTCCCAAATTATAATTGAACTCTTTTGCAACTCTGCAGCCATTCCGCTTTTTTTTTATTTAATGTTACACATTGCGTTTGGTTTGTTATGAATGTCTAGTGGCAGCTTAAATACTGAATGTGCGGTTCGCCCACCACCTAAGAAAGTGGCAGCAATGCCTGACGATGCAATTTCCAATACAATTTTCTGTTGTGACCGTAACTTCGCAAGGATCAATGCTATTAAAAATGTCCACCTGGTGTGTCCAAGAAAAAAAAAAACACCTTGTTCATCAACAGCCACCAAAATCCGATTATAATTATTTTTTTGTTCTGCTGTCAGTAATGGCTCATTATTCGCAATAATTGTAGCTATGTCCACATTGTTATACTTTTGTTCTTGTTGCAGATCACTGTTAACTAAGACGGTGGCCGGGCGATCAGGTGATGGCATACCATAATGATTAAGTGGTAAATTTGAAATTAAAATACATAAATCCTCGAGTAGCACTAACGCTTCATTATACATCTCTGGTATGAAATTTAGATTTGGGCATAGGTTTGTTTGTTTAACTCGGTGTAGTATGTCTTCAGTCATACTGATTTCATATTTTTCCCACAAAATTGATGACTGTGTTTGATAACATGTTGTCAAAATAATTGCAAACGGTTGACGAATACTATTCAGTGTGGATGTCAATGCTGCATCACTAAGTGTCAGGTCCCAATGACCGAGCGTGGTGGTGTAACGGATAGCGTTCTGGCCTCGCATTCAGGAGGACGGCGGTTCGAATCCCCGTCCGGGCATCCAGATTTGGGTTTTCCATGGTTTCCCCAAATCACTCCAGGTGAATGCCGGGATGCTTCCTTCAAAAGGCCATGGCCGAATTCCTTCCCATTCCTTGCCCCCATCCTTTCCCGTCTCTAAAGACCACGTTGTTAAAAAGGGACGTTAAACTGTTAAAAAAAAAAAAAAAAAAGGTCCCAATGATTGTCGTCCACCAGCAACTGCAACTCGCGACATGAATCTTGATATGTATTGAACACATGCCCATTAACTGTTCATAAAAATTCAAAACAAACGCAAAAAGAAGCATTCACGTTGTTTCGGATGTACTGTGTAGAGTCATTCTAATGTCTTGGCTTTGAATATGCCTGCGAACAAAGGATATGGTTCTCCTTGTTTCCGTGGCTACCATTTTTTACCTAATTTGTTCCATGTAAAATAGCATGGAACATCGGTATATAATAATGTTTTTGCGAATTCTTTCTTCCCTCGTTCCATTCCATGAGTTTTGCATGATCAAACTAGAAAGTTTGATTTTTCTAGCCTTGGTGTGGGAAAGGCTTTGTTAATCATATCACAAATATTTTCAAGTGGGCTCTTCTCCAAATACTGAATCTGTAGGGTTGAGAAACTAGCTTGAAAAAATTACAGGCTGATTGGTTTGACATTAGTGGAAGGTATATTGATGGCGCTATTGATATGAAATCACTTCAGAAATGTCTGTAGGGAAAGAAACTGGTTTTCAAATCGGTAACTTTGCATTAAGCATCCAAGCAAATCTAATTTAGTGGGCATATTTCAGATAAAATGGGCAGGGAAAATAATGCTTTAGAACTAGGATTGAAGTGCAAAGAGTTCACCGAGGTTGCAGACACATACATTAGGAAATTACTTCAATACCTCTTTGAGTTTAAAACATTAGTTGGAATCTCGCTGTTTCATTGCACATAATTTAATATATCCTTTAAAATAATGAGAATGTGGCAGAAATTTGCATATTTTCTTTGATGGTGTTAACTATTAATTATATTGGAATCCAACCGTTCTGACGCTTATATGTATTCTTTATTTCCTCATTTTATTTGGGATTGAAATGGAGAGAGTTAGTTTTTTTGCAAACCACCCTCTGTCAATTTCGAATATGTGAACTGCATAGTATAGATGTGAATTTGAGCTATGCCAGGACTTTCCATGATTCATTATCACAATTTAAACATAAAATTTACGCGTTAACAGGGCCTATATCTTATTTTTTAATTAGTTACAATGACTCAAGCAGTTTTTCTGTATGAAAACAAAATTTTCGATTTTCGTTTTGAAAACACGTAATTTTGGTAAGGGGTTAGACTATCATGAGTGATTCTTAGATTTTTACTACAGAAACTGGCATATAATAATTATGCTAATCTCGTAATAATTTCTTCTGTTTCTTCTTGCACTGAAGTGACTGCTGAAATATTTCTATGTACCCTGTGTCGACAATCGGCAGTCAGTTTTGCAGTGCAATGGACATATTGTGCAAAGCCTGAGACTCTGTACAAAATTCTGCTCGGAAATAGCTGATTGCAATCGCACGAATGCTGTGTTGGACGCCCCACTATAGACTTTCCTTGTTGATTACTAAAGTCCACCAGCCAGACTTCCAGCTATGACACATATAATGGGCCTGCTTTCATAATGGTGGATGGATACTGTGCTTCCTTTGGCAAACACACACCAGCCTAGCTATTTTGCACTGTAATGGAGCCATTTCGTAACCTGCATTGCCTCTCGGACTCCTGGGAAAACAATCGCCGCTTCCGAGATGACGCATACCACGCACGTGACTTCGCAAACATCGACGGGGATACCTAAATATTTCTGTAAATACTTCTTGCATTTCGCAACCATGAAGCTAGCGCACAATGAAGCATGCCATGCCATCTATCAAAATACAGGTGCTATACACCGGTAGGTGCCGCCGGATGGTGACAGTTATGCAAGTTACCACGGCAGTCGAGCGCCCTATGCCTTGGCTGAGTGAATACGTACATGTTGACACTTGTGCAAACACGCCCAAGGCACTGGAATTCCTCGTGTTAGACAAAGATTGAAGAATTAGCTTTCTCTCTCTCGTGGGGAAGTGGAATTTTTCTGGCCGGCGCATGTGCAGATGAAGTTACTAGTATCATACACTGGTCGGTAGTGACATCTGGTGGCAGGACATGTGTATATGCTACATTGCAACATCTGTGCAGCTGGAATATCTACATCACATAGGACAAAATTGGAAATATCATCGCTGATTTCAGAGTAACATCGTTGGAGATAAGTGAAATAACAGCTACTATTAAGACTAAATTACAGTTATATCTGTTCAATTTGAAATATGCGGGTGTCATGCCATCAATATGGCAACACTGCACTAAATTTGAATTTCCCGGCAACAGGAAGTGACGTCACGGAGGGAGGGGGGGAAAGGGGAAGGGAAGCCGCCATTTTGTGTCATGTGAGATTATATAGCTCTCTCCTTCCCCCCACTACTGACGTGGAGTAGACTGTAACATAAATAAATCAAAACACAAAACCATCTATTGGATGGTTACCCAACCTAGACAGCCAAGTGTTGTGTCAATAAATTAGTACATCGCCATCTGTTAGAAACCTATGGAACTATAATAATAATTTTATGCGGTCGTAATGACCTAGTGACAGGGTTTCTATAGGCTGCGCCTTCCACCCATGTGTTGGAGGTGAAGGCCGTGTTAAGTGCGTATAAAAATCCCCGCCGGATTCGAACCAGGGACCTTTGGATCTCCAGTCAGATTCCTTAATCACTTTCTCTCTCTCTCTCTCTTTTTTTTTTTTTTTTTTTTTTTTTTTTTGGGCCTCCCCTTCAGCCCTGCCTTTCGCTCGCCAGTGGTTGGCTCTTTGCCTGGCTCTATACATTTTTATAATAAACTAGCTGTGCCCGCGACTTCGTCCGCGTGGAATAGTTATTTTGGGCATCATATTTATTTTTGCAAACAACCTCGTCAGCTTTATAAATTATAGCAGTTACCCACGACTTTGTACGCGTAAATTTCTGTTATTATTTTAGACAATTTTTTGCAAATTTAGTTTTTAAAAGAACATAATTATTTTAAAGTACTTCTGCGTAAATTATATTTTTAGTTTTATTTTCTTGTGGCAGAAGAACATATTGGTTTTCTCCGCAACCCGATCTTGACAACGCGACATATAGTTGGCCGTGTGAAAAGCAGTCTTGACGTAAATCGATTCCTACGTGTTTAAATGTTTGCCCCTGTGATTTATTAATTGTAACGGCGAAAGATAGCTTAACGGGAAATTGAATTCTTTTAAAATTAAAAGATAAATCATTTGGAATCATTGGGATGCGAGGTATAAGCACTGTTTGACCAACTGCTGGACCAGTCAAAACTATTGCAACGATCTCGTTATTGCGTAGAAATTTAATTTGAAGTCGGGTTCCGTTTCATAAATTTGGTGGTTTGAGATTTCTAAGTAAAATTATTGGGGCACCTATTTTTAACTTGAGGGAATATGGGGGAAGGCCACTTGGGTTCAAAGAATTAAGAAACTCTTGTGGGTAATGTACCGCATCTTCTTGATCCATTACGTTATCAATAGATGTGTAGGTAACTATGTCTCCTGGAAGTTTACTTAAAATTAGGTCGTTAATTTCGTCCACGCTACTGTTTCTCGCCGGCAATATTTCCCTTTGACACATCCATTGATGATCTTTATTTTCTATTTCGCTGATTCCAGGGTAAACTTTCGATATTAAGTCCTCAATGTTACTTAGTCTTTCTCCTAAATCGCGATCAATTTCAATTTTATTTTCAAAATGAGGTACTTTCCCGTCTCCTATTAAAAGTAACTTTGAAGGAAAAGTTATACTACCTCCCCCCAAATGTGCTCTCATATTTGTAGTTAATTTTAAAATGTTAACAAACTTCCATAATGGGGAACTACAACCGTTCAGAAGGGAGCCGACCGCGCGTAATATCTTCTAAGATGTTCATTGAAATTAAGTGATGCCAAAGACAATTTTGTTCACAATTAAATACTCTTAATCAACAACACATTTATTTGTATAAAGATTAATATTATTATGTTGATACAACTCTAACAAATAATTGGTAATAATGCATTAATTTCGACCAAATTTGATTACCTTAAAAACGGTTCTACTGAGTTAATCTTAAAAGATAGACATATACTGTCGCGGACATTTTTTTAGATCATTTCAAGAGGAATAATCCTTTCATACATATTTTTTTGGTATCTTGAACCGTTTTCGCAGCGCACGCAACAGAAGCCCTCAAAGATGAATAATTTTCCCCGTTTTTTCCACATTTTCCATTGTTTCTTCGCTCCTATTAGTCGCAGCGTGATGTTATATAGCTTAAAGCCTTCCTCGATAAATGGTCTATTCAACACAAAAAGAATTTTTCAATTCGAACCAGTAGTTCCTGAGATTAGCGCGTTCAAACAAACAAACTCTTCAGCTTTATAATATTAGTATAGATTTGGGTTTCAATGTTCTCTTTTCCTGATTTGTATTTATTAGTGGTGTTTTCCATCAGTTGGATGTTATGTTTTTTTATGTTCTTTATGATTTGAATATTTGGTACAGTTAGGTTCCCCTCGTGCCTTTGATTAAAAAAGTCTCTCTTTGGTTCTAGGCGGGGTTTATAACAGTTTTATTTGGTTAAATTGTGATCATTGGAATGATTCTATCATTATTATATCGAGCATTCGTGCGAAGTCTTTTTTATAATTTTGAGTTTGGATAATTTCGTAATATACAGTATTCATATATGCTATATATTCGTCATAAGTACTCTTTTCCGTTTGTAGCATATAAGTTAGGGTATTGCCTAGTATCCATTGTACCGTGTTGTGTTTCGTTTCAGGATATCTCATTTTCTCAGGTTTCAGTATTTCCTGGATGCTCACGGTTAAAGGTGATGTTCTGTCAAGGAAGGCTATTCTTCTTCTTGCCCAAGTCCATATTTTCTGGTTTTGGTTACACGTTATTCTGTGTATCAGGGTGTCAGTATTTCCGCAATTTCTGCACCTGTCATTCGGGGATAGAGGTATTTCGTAAAGTCTTCTGTTGGTTGAGATGTTTTCATTTATGACGTCATACCACAAGGATTGTGTTTTAGTGTTTAGAGTTTTATTCGTTATATTTTTCCAAATGTTGCTCCAGTTGTATTGTGGATTTTTAATTTCGATTTTATTTCTGTGGTTAGATGTGTTGATTATTTTGTAGATTTCTTTTGTTGTCTTGTTGTACAGGGTGCATCCTTTGGTTTTTGCATAAGTTGTTTCTAGATGAAATTTTCTCATATGTGGTAAGGTGAACTTTATCGAGGCCATGTTGAAAGGTATTTCCTCAGTGACTGGTTTTGTTTCGTTAATCAAGTTATTTGTTGGGCCATTTGGGTCATTTACCGCTGTTGTTATGGTTCTTTTGAGGAATAATGCGCAGCATCTTTCGCGTACGCTTATCATTCCTATGCCTCCTTTACCTAGGGGTAGAGTCATTGTTTTGAACGCTGTTTTGAAGATCTTACCCCGGCTTGCAAACCACCCGAGCAGATTCTGTATCCGATCTGCAATTGTGTCGGGTATCGGCAGTACTTGGGCGATGTAGACCATTTTACTAAATAAAGATACTTGTGCGATTTTAGACTTCTGTATTGCATCAAGATCTCTATCACAGTGCATGTTTATAACAGCCCTAATTTTTGGTAGTGTTATGAGCCAGTTTTTAGTTATTGTTTTCATAATGTTCTTTTGAAAAATAATGCCAAATGACTTATGTCCTTCTACTTGCTCGTACCAGATGTCTGTTGGAGGTGGGATCTCTGCCTCACTTATTTGGAGCAGTGCAGTTTTCTTTGGGTTAAGTTTTGGGCCTGTTGCTTCCGTGAACGTTGTGATTATTTCCCGCGTTTTTTTGGATGTCCTCCGCTGAAGTTTCGGCTATACAAATGTCGTCTGCGTATCCTCTGCATGCAAATTTGTATCCGTTTAGATTAATGCCTGTTAAATTTTGGTGACATTTCTCAAGCAGGGGTTCCGTTGCCAGTGCGTACAGGATCATTGATAGCGGGCATTCTTGTCTTATCGATCTTTCTATCTTGACGGGCGCTGACAGGTGTCCGTTTATAAGAAGTTTTGAATGTGTGTTTGTAATTATTTTCTTTATTACTTCCACAAATGGGGAGCCAAATCCTTTATGTTCCATTATTTTTAAGAGGTAATTATGTTCAATTCGGTCAAATGCTTTTTCAAAATCGAGGAATAGTAGAGCTGATGGCGTTTGTTTTTCTGCATTTATGCTGATGATATCACGGTATTCGCACACAGTATTTAAGATGCTACGTCCGGGAATAGCACTGGTTTGATGAGGTCCTAAGATTTTCTCCATGAGGGGTTCCAGTCTAGTTTTGAGGATTCTCGTTAGTATTTTAAAGTCTGAATTTAACAAAGTTATTGGTCGTATTTCATTGATTTTTTTGATCTGGTTGCCTTTGGGTACTAGCACTATGATGCCCTCTGTGAAGGCGGTGGGAAGATTTTCCTCTGTCCATAAGTCGTTTAGAATCTCTGTTAACTTATTTCTTAGCATGGGCCAGTAATGAATATAAAATTCTATGGGTAACCCATCCGGTCCTGGGGATTTCCCTCTTGCTGCTTTGTTTATCGATGTATGAATTTCATCCTGGTCAAAAATTCTTGTTAAAGTTGCCGATTCTTCCACACTTGCTGTGTTACTTGAGTTGAATATTAAATCAGCGATTGCCGCCGTAATAGTTGGAATTGACTTAAAAATATTTTTATAGTGCGTGGTAATTTCTTTAATTATATCTCTTCCGTCCTTGATGTTTTCACCATTTTCTTTAATTATATTGGCTACTAAAGTTTTTTTACTCCTTTTTGTACTCCTTATAAGGTGGTACAAGGCTGCTATTTCTTTGGTTGCGACATCAGCCGGTTTTGAAGTTGTCAGGAGTTTGTTTGCTTGCATATTTTGTAATGATAGGATCTTGGCTTTGTATTTTTTTATTTTTATATTAGTATCGACAGTTATGGTGGGCTCTTGGTATAATTCCTTGATGCATCTGTAATAATACTCAATTGTGCCCTTCATCCAATAGTTCTTTTGTGTCCCCCAGGAGATTAAGGTTTGTTTTAGTTTCGGTTTCACATGTTCAACCCACCAAGATAGTGTGCTTTTATATTTTTTACAGTTTTTTAGACATTCGTCCCAGACAATTTTGATTTCTTCGTCTAGCGCCGGGTCTTCAAGCATAGAGATGTTACATTTCCAGAATCCTTTGCCTCTGCTAACTAGCTGCCTCTGCATGTTGACAGTGCATTTCATACTGTTGTGATCTGAAAAGCTTAGAGGAAAAATGTTTGCACTGGTTGTTTTGGTTCGGAGAATCTCCGTTTCGTAGATCCTGTCGAGTCGGCTTGCCGAGTTGTTTGAGACATATGTGTAGGCTTTGGCATTTCCGTGAATGCATTCCCATGCGCCGTGAAAGTCCATCCCTCGAATGAGGTTAGTCAGCTCCCTGCACCCATTGAAATTTGGGGTTTGATCTTTTTGGCTTAGTACACAATTGAAGTCACCTCCCATTATTATTGCGCCTGTGGTATTTCGCAGGAGATAGGGTAGCTCTGTTTTGTAGAATTATGCTCTTTGGGCTCGATTATTATTGCCAGAGGGGGCGTAAACATTGATTATTCGTGTGTTATTTATTGTAGTTGCAATGGCCCTGCCGTTTGTTAATGTTTCTGTACTAACCGTCTCAATTCCCTCTCTAATCACGAGGGCCGTTCCCGTGTTGGTTTCTTTGGAGTAGTTGATTATTCCATCGTATCCAGGGATGTTTAGTTCGGTAAAAGTCACTTCTTGTAACATTGCGATGTCAATACTATTTTGTTTAATATAATCCGCTAGGCATTTTATTTTGAATGGCGTAATTACTCTGTTCATATTTATAGTTGCGATGCTATAACTTTGATTGCTTGTCATTGGTTATTTTACGTCTCATCAGATCCCTCCATTACTTCCTCGTACCGGCTGTCTTTACTGAGGAGTTTTGGTTTATCTTCTTCTCTTATCTTCTGATCGTTTACGTATTTTGGTGTGTCTTTTCCTTCATTTCTAGCTTTGGTTGTTTCTTCTTCTTCTTCTTGTCTTGATTTGGCGTTATTTGTTGTTCGTACTACTTTCTCTGCTATTATTTTTACTGGTTTGCCGTTATTTTCGAGTCGTTCACTGAGAGCTCGGCGTTTTTTTTGCTATGTATTGACTTGCGGTATCAGCTCCATCCTTATTTGCACTTCAGCTAGATTGTCTTGTTATTCTCTTCTCGCTTATTTCTTTCTCGGCTTTGTTATTGATCGTTGAGCTGTGCATTTCACTCCGTTGTTTTGTTTCGGAATCTTCTTCTGCCTGGTGAGTTGTTTTATTTGTAAATGTTTCTATGTGTATGACATGTTCTGGGATACTCTCTTCTTCTATTTCTTTTTCATGTAATTTCTGTTCCGGTTCTTGTTCTTCATTTTCCTCCTCTTCTTGTCCAGATTTTTCGGCTTGTGTTTCCTGTTTCCCGCCACGCTGTTCCGAGTTGTCGTCTACATCGATCTCCATGTTTTCCGTGTTTTCCAACGTTTCTGTGTGTGGCTCACATGCTGATGTTACAGTGTGGCCTATGTTTACACTGTTGACTTGTGCCGTGGCTTCTGCATAAGACGCTGTGTTGCTACTTTCCTTACTCGCTTCCGCGATTGTAGCATTTGCTGTTATAGTTTCTGATGTTGACAATTTTACTCTTGGAAGATGTAATGGTCGGCGTTTTGTACACTCAGATCTTAGATGTCCTGGTTCATTGCAAACAGAGCATGTGCGCGGTTGTCCCTCATATATTATTAATGCTTTGAAACCCTGTATCATTATATAGGAAGGCATATGTTTTTTTAAATCAATTTTCACACACCGTATGCCGTTGTTTGCTTGGAATCTGAACTTTGGGCTCCATTTTTCGTCCGTCACCGTTATTATTTTACCATAGTTTTGGATTGCTGCCGTTACACTAGCGTTACTAATTTCAAATGGTACATTAAAAACTCTTACTGATCGTAGCCCCAGGCCTGCGTGGCTTATATATACGGTACTTACGGTTCCATCTGGGTTCTGGTAGTCGGCTTTCCCTCCAGTTTTCTCTACGATAGTATTGCACAAGTTGTCATTTGTCATTTTAACGTATACTGCATAAGTCAAGAAGTCCATTTGGATTCCGTATACATCTGCGTCTGTCAAGTTTAATTTTTCATACAGCCATTCATGGAAGTCATATGCATGTGGTCTTGTCTCCTTTGCGTCGAACGCGAATTTCAGTGTATTCTTTCGTATCGTCGATTCCATTTTCACTATCGTAAACCACAAGCTAAGTTTTCACTGATACACTCACTGAACCTCGCTTGAGGAAAGTATCGAGCAACCGCACGCTATGGCGGCTCGATGCGAACTGTGTCATCACTGAGCCACCAGAATGCTCAAACTTATGGCACTTTCAAATAATTACAAACCATTGTCCTATGACAAACATTTGATTCACAATAATAAATATTAAAGTCAATAATCAAGATAAAACTATCCTATATTTTAAGTTGGACCAAATTACACACAGTAAGCCAAATTTCATCAAAACAGTTAAGTAGTTTCACAGTTTATCTCGGACAAACATCGTGACATGAGATTTTATATATATAAAGATTGTAGTGGACCAGATATTATGGAATTTAAATGTGACAATTTCAAGAGCACTCTACAAAGAAGCAAATCAATATATTTGGTGTTCATATATTAAAACAAAAATATACATAAGTCAAATTGAGAATCTTATCCTCTAATCAGAAATGGAGCTAATCTGCTCACTGCACATAATACACATGAATGTCATGTGGCTAGCTTGACCTCTGAAGTAGCATTTCAAGCTTTTGTGAGCTACAGTAATTATTATTATTATTTTGAAAAAAAAAACTGGTTTTGGAATAGGAATCTGTAATCAATAGGGGGAAAAAATGACATTTCGAGTATGGCAGGTAATATGAAATTAGCTGCAACAAATAATCCAAATTAATTAAATTTGAAATCTTGCTATCACTAAACCAAGAAACTTCAATAATGTTTAATAAATAGAAAGTTCAAAATGAAACAAGTACCAAGAGATTCACTAAAGAGAAAAATATGAAATAAATATCTGTAATTAGTAAAGGGATACTAAATTCTCTAATATACTACTTAAAATAGTACATATGATTATAAAATATTCACATCATTAGAAAGTTGTTTAAAATATGCTGTTACTGCATTACAATTTTATACATGTATCTACAATTCATTGCCATCTTCAAGGCTGATTAGATTACTGATACCTTTACAGTGTTTCAGATGGTTTTTCCCAATCACCAAAGAATATTTTGGGGTGGTCCCCAATCTCCACCTCAAAAATTAACAAACAAAAATACACTTAGCACAAGTTATATGTTTCACAGACTGATGAAAACACATTTGCTCCCCCATCAAAACTATGACAGCTCTAGCAAGCTGATAGAACATGGGGCCTTGCTTTCAAATAAGCACAGCCTCTGAATGAGAATGTGATGAACAACCCGCAAAAGTGGTAACATGCAAGTGATAATGATCACTGATTGGATGTAGGAAAATGTCATTTATAAAAGTAAATTTTACATTTCTTTAAAGTAACATTAAATGATTTGTTATTCAAAGAATGGTAATCATTTGAGTCATGTTGAATAAGCAGAAACTAGGGACAACTAGTGAGATTCAAACTTTATTCAAGAACAAAATAGAAACTTCATTTAAGTTTTATAATTTTAACAGTTTTCAATTAATGGAACATACAAAGAAACAAAACATTTCTCTTGACCAGTATTATTTACACACAGGAACTTGTTTGGCTATGAATCAAAAAATTAAATATACACACCTTTTATTCTACCAATATGAAATATTTTCAATGGTACCAAAAGCACTGACCAAACCAATTGTTGGTGGCAGAATTAAGCAAAATTAAGACAAACATGTACATAATGACTAAGAGACAGCAGTAGAATGTTGTCAGTATTACAAAATGCAGAAACAAAGATAGCAATGAGCATAACATGAAATCAACAATGGTAATGAAATTTTGATCAAATAATATACTGGTAAGAGAATCGTCATATACACACAAAGGGGAAAAAAAAAATTAAACACAATGAATTTTGTTTCTCAAAGGCCATTACGTAGAGTACCTAAAGACTACTTCAGAATGGTAGTATGTTTTTTTTAAATTACAATCTCTTTGTTATTTAATTGCCACACATATTTTTACACAATAAGAAAACGTTAGTAAAATTTTATACAGCATTGAAATTACAAATTAAAAATACTGTCTACCACTTAATTAAAGAAACTAATTTTTTCATGTACATAACATAACTAATTATTTTTTATTTTTATTTTTCAAATGTGTGTTCTGATGCATATGTTAGGTGGAGAAAGTCATCTTCCTCATCTTTGTATACATAATATACTTCGCCGACAGTCTTAGATCTGCTTACTAGTGAGATGCCATTAATTAATATATATATTGGTTGGTTGTGCAACATTTTCAGTCTGTACCTATGAGGACGAAAAGAAAAACAAGAACAAATTAGTTTTTTTCGAATAAATGAAGCAACCCATTATAATCAAGATTTAAAATTTCTATTGTTACTGATTGAAATAGGCAAACAGAAAGTTTAGATAATAAACAATTCCTACAAATGTATGTAGCATACCATTAATCTTTTAAAATTCCACATTAATAGGAAACTTTTCATGACATGCACCCCATCTATAGCCCCTTTAATAATAGTATAATATACTAATTGTTTATAGTGTTACAACATATTTGAGCATTAAGTTTTTATGATATAGCTAATTGCACAGCCTACTATTGAGCAATTCCCAGCCCAGCAGGGAAGAAAAAAAAGGGGGGGTGAAGGAATGAAATGCCTACTTATGAGGATGTTGTTTGTCCAAGTCAAAGAAAAACTTGTGGATCAGGGGGACTAGAGAATTTGGGGGTGTCAATGCCTATAAATCTAAAAGAAAATTCTTACATAATACAACAGTTGCGAACATAGGAGGACTGCTGCATTTTGACCTCTTCTGAGGGCCAAATGTTATTAGCATGTTTATGCTCTTTGGAAGTCAAGAGTGGTGGGCCACAGAAAATAATCTATTCCCTAAAGATTACATGCTGGAGTGCCAAAAGTCGTGGGATACCTATTTATATTATGAGGGACCATCTTTTGCACAATAAAGTCCAGCAACCTGATGTTGTGTTGACCCATGTCTTCAAAAGTTCCCTGAAGAAATATCTAGTCATGCTTCCTCTATGGCTGCCTGTGATTGCAAAAGTGTTGCTGGTGCAGGATATTGTGATCTAACAAACCTTTTGATTTTGTCTCAGAAATGTTCGATTGGACTGATGTCTGATAATCTAGGTGACCAAATCATTCTGGAATTGTCCAGCATGTTCCTCAAACCAACTGTGAACAATTTTACCTGGTGACATGGTGCATTGTCGGCCTGGAAATGTTGATTGTTATTTGGGAACATGAAGGTCATTAATGATTGCAAATGGTCTCCAAGTAACTGAAAATAATAATTTCTATTCAACTGTTGATTCCTAGTCCATATGTAGCATAAAATTTTCCAAAGAAAAAATAAAATAGAATGTCAGTTACACTGAGAGAAGAGTTGGTTGTAAAGGTGACATGGATTAATATGCAGAGAGGCATTAATAATGCTAGTGTATATGGGTTGCTACTATTAAAAACAGTCACTGTTAAAACTGGACTTGTATTCTTCAGAGACCTTGAATGTAGTTTGGTGAAGGAATACGAAAAGGACTGATATTAAAGTTTTTAATTTGTCAAAATATAAAAGACTACATTTTATTATTAATGCAGAGACAGAGAGAAAAAAACTGAACCAGACTTGTCCCCTGGTGGCCATATCTATCAACATTAGCTGTAAATAAATTCTCAAGAAATACAACAACAAAGAAATATGACACACACCATGTAAAAAGAGTCCATACAAGAATGGAGCCACCATCAGCTGTACAGTGTCTTCATGACAGCCTGGATCCATGGTCTTGCAGGGTCTGCACTCACTTGAACTCTACCATCATCTCTTACCAACTGACTCGTCTGATCGAGCAATCTTCTTCCAGTCATCTAGAGTCCAAACAATATGTTCACGAGTACAGGAAATGCACTGCTGCCGATGTTGTTTTCTTAGCAGCGACACGACACTCACTTCAGTCTTCTGTTGCAATATCCCATCAATACCAAATTTTGCTGCACTGCCCACACAGATATGTCTATCGTACATCTGATATCAAACGTTTCTCTTCTTTGATGCATTGTTGCCTGTCTGTCAACACTGACACCTCGATGCAAACATCACTGATCGCAGTCATTAAGTAAACATGGTTAAACATTGCAATGTCCATGGCAGAAAGTAATGTTGGAAATTAAATGTTCACAGCACACTCCTGATACTGTTAACTGAGGAATGTTGAATTCATGAAGAGTTTCTGAACGTGAATGCACCCTGCGTCTAGCACCATCTACCATTCCTCATTCAAAATCATTAATTCATGTCATGCAACCATAATCACTTCAGGAAACCTTTCATTTGACTCATGAGAATACAAGTTAAAGCCCCAACACTGCATGGTGCATTTAAACATTTCTTCCATGTTGCTGTGGGCATCAGGATATTTTCATCTTCCTGTCCCATGACATTTGATCTCCAGTTTATTTTTTGTTTATTTATGAATGCAACTTCATAATTAAAATATTTTACAAGGCCTTAAAATAGTTGATATGATATGGGAGATACGAGAGTAATATTATTGTTTGAGCACTCCAGATCCGTTGTAGGAAACTATTAAACATGAGAGTAGAAACTGAGAGGAACATTACTGAAAATTTAAGGAGTACATCTAAGTCTGGATATCATATAACTGTTCATATGAGTTAAAAATGTAGTAATTTTTTCACCTAGAAAGGTTTTTGAAAAAAAAATCAGCCTGATGAAGACATGGAATTAGCAATATCAAAGGGCAATAATTTTTCTCAAGTGTGTTCCTGCAGAAGGTTGTTGTTGTTTTTGGTGCTTTAGGTCATATCGATGTCTAGTCCTACAGAAGAAGTGCCATAAGATGTATATTTGGCATTTTGTTTCTTGTGCTGGAGAAAATGGAACAAAATTTTGTGCTATGATGAAAGATTATGTTTTAAATTCAAGAGCAAAAAATTAGATGATGATTTTTGTTTAACTCTTGTTCTGTACTCTGAAATTCACAAAATTTTTGGTGGCAGAGGGTACCTTTTACCAAAACTTATATACTAAACATATTTGTTCTTCCATTTGTGATGATGAATGTCCTCCGGATGTGCTGATCGGTATGTCAATATGGAATGAAAACAAATATCAATAATAATTTTTGAGGTACACAGTCAGAAAAACAAATGTTTTATGTGATTACAAGATGATGGTGGAATTGCTTGCTGAAGGCATAAAGTCTTACCATCTTGTCATATCATTTGATAAAAAATCAGTTTGGAAGGTTGCAGCCAAATGTTTCAAAGTACTGCATTTACTTAAAATGGTGATAAGTGGATGAACCAGGTAAAAGGGACATTTGGGATACAAAAAAATTGTCGGACATTTGCTTGGGAATGGTTATCATTATCTAAAAGGGAAATTATGACTTAAAGAAAAATTGTTTTCCAGAAACTTAACAAAAGGAGTATCATCCAGGAATTCCTAAAGCATTCAGTTTTTGTCAAGATGTAAATATCCAAACCAGAGTACAGAAAAATAATAATACCATTACTGGGAGAATTAAAAGGTGAGTGACAGTCTTGAAATTTGGTGGTAGTTGAGGCAACTGAGAAAGATGCACATCCTACCCACTACCACACACACTCTACAGCAGATTCCCCCATCTCAAGAATGTCTTGGTACACAAATAATCACCTTTTAATTTTCCCAAACTGCCACAGGTCATTACCGTGCAACAGACCCAACTGAAAAATGGGCAGCATGCACCCAACAACAATTATCTACTCCAATCTGACCACAGAGGAAACTTTTCCCATCATTGGACATTCCACATGCATTACAACATACCTCATGTATCAAGTCACCTGCCTCCATTGTATCAGTTGAAATACAGGTCTCACCACAAATTCACATTTCATCAGATAGAATAACCCCAGGTGAACAGTTAATAGCAGCAACTTCAACCAATAAGTAACAGCCCATGCCAGTTCCCACAGTTTCGACAGTTTAAACAACTGTTTTACCCTGGTACTACACGTTTGGCATTACAAACTCCAAACCTCTACAAATGTTTGGTTAATTATGGGGAGCCATACTTCATCATCCACATACTTGCTAGTGCGCTTGTATGTTTTGGAGAAGCAAACGTGATTGGACGTCGAGGTTGTGTCAACCACAATTTTTTGTCTAGTGTTATATATCTATTATCTTATCTAAACCATTCAGCAGGTGGCCTATTACATATTATGCATATAGCTAATAACTTTTATAAGCGTTTTCAATAGTAAAGCATTTTTCATGTCAGAACATAACCTTGTTATATGTCCACTATCTTGCTAAAACCATTTGGAAGGGAGCAAATCTCATGTAATGATATAGTAAAGAACTTTTATAACATTTTTCGTAACAAGAAAGCACTTTTTAAATCAATTCTAAAACATTTTTGTAAAAGACATAATACTCAAATAAGGTTGTTTTTCAGTCATAGTGAATATTGTTGCATTCATTTCCACTAAAAAAGCAGGGAATGACAATCACTTTCAGGTGGTTTTTGTATGCTTTTAAAATTAATGTAAGGAGATATTTCAAATCAAAATAATTCTATCTTTTTAGAAAAAAAGCTAACAGGATAAAAGTAGGCTCAATTGAGAGAGAAAAATTCAGTTAATAACAAAAATATAACTGTTCAGAGGTAACTTGAAATTTAAAGTAAGAAAAACGAAGTTTTAGTGCCGACATGTGATGGCATCACCATGTGTGACATTTAGAAATTAATAGCTCTTAGACGGGAATAATTACAAGAAAATTTGTCATGATCAAAAAGATTGGGAATAAATTAAACTGTAACATATTAAAATTTCGGGGATATCCAAGTAAAATTAGTGTTCCACAGGAGTGAGGGATTTTAGTAACTCACTAAAGAAAAGTGTTTCCCCACGAGAATATACCGTTGTTCTACGATGATTCAGCTAATGATAAGCCAAGGTTATAAAAAGCTGACCAGCGCAAGCAATCGGAGATAGTTTTCAAACAGTCTATCAAGCAGGCCGTTGAGACAAGAAGAGCTACGTGATGGGCAGGAAACTATGAGGTTAGGGACATTGAAGATTTTAGCAGTGGTGAAATGGGGAACTTTGAAAACTTCATGTTGTTATGTTAACGATCAGGACAGTGGACTCTGATGCTATACCGGTATGCCATAGGATGATATTTCGAATTGTGGTGGAATTTTTCTGAAAGATTGCCAATCAGTGTGTGTGAGTGACATCAACCTGCAATCTAATTCAAGGAGATGATAGTTCTGATGCCATATCTTTCTGGTACCTCAACTTGTACTATGTAAAATTCAAGAATATAAACTTTGTTTACACAAGAACTGTTTTACTCCATAAACCTTTATCTCTTGGGGTAATTATGAGGGATTGGCGACTGTATAAAGAACCTATGCAAGCATACTTTGAAGGTACCAACCAACATGATCATATTCGGTAAAATGTTATTATCCCCAGTATATATGTTTATATGACACTAACCTATTTTTATATAAAAATAACTTTAAAAAACTGAGAAAGATGGCAACGAAGATCATGAGTGTTAAAAATCCATACAAACTGTATCAGGTAATTATTATAATTTCATTCAAGTAACTATGATTACTATACAGCTTTATGTATATATTTCATTTAATATAAGTATCTTTTTTATAATTAGAATTGTATAATAATGATTGTTTTAACAATATTATAATGTCTGTATCAATTATTTTTTGATTGCAGAGAATTTATGGGAGAAACATTAAATGAGCTTCTTTTTGAGCCATCTGGGCAGTTTGATAACTTCTGCCTGGTGAGTTATGCTGATTCTGAATATTCGCTGAATGAAATTTCACCTATGATTTCTAAATAAAATACAGACTTCAAAGAAGCTATACTATACCATGTAAGGAGAAAAACTGACACAGGGGTTGGTATATCAGTCATCACCTTAACTAATTATTTGCTTCTTGAAAAGTTCTGCCAAAGGTTCTAACAAAAATACCTAATTGTTCACAAAAGTTTAGACCGTGGGTACTCCTTGGATAAAAATCAACTGTAAAATATTATGGTCACCACTCTCCGCTATTTTAACCTTTGGAGGGAAAAGGGTTCAGTTCTAAACTATGGAAATAAAATCACTGATGAAAGTTTCACCATCACTATATTTTGGTATCAAAAAGTCACAAAAGTTTACTATCACAGTTGATCAGCAATCGGACATTCATCTCTCGAAGCTTGCAAATTATGAAATGCAGAAGACAGACCGAAAAAACCCCTAAGAAAAATTTACATTACATATTCTCTATTTTGAGCCAGGTTGCACCACTCCAAACTTTCTAAGATGGTTGCACCGAGACGATGCTTCCAGACTATTTCCACAGACCAAGACAGACCGTCTCACTCCAGCGGCAACAGATATGCTCCACTAGAGTATCTACCGGCAACTGGCAAAATTTCCCTATATGACCTACTAAGTCACGTGACACCCAGAATGTAGTGCAGCGAAGATACATACTGTAGGACTCTCAGAATTTAATATCATTTACAGACAGGTATAATAAACAACTTTTCCCCTTTTGACTTTTGTCATAAACACAATGGTTTAGCTGTAATAAATTCCCACCTGTTGCTGCATAGAAAATCTGATGACACTGCTCTAGACATTTGTGTGTTAGTGTATCCATGCTTATTACAAATGCTTGGCTAAGAGCCATCTTCAAAATTCTAATTTTAAAAAGGTTACGGTGAATTGCTCTGAAAATAAAGCCTATCTCAAGAAATGGTTTTTGGAATATTATTCTCCGGTTTCAAATACATTGTTTGAAAGTATTTTTATTCCCTGCCTTTGATTGGTTTGACTGTGATAATTTATGTAAGCCGGCAGTGTACCAAATTAGATGCAATTAACTTTAGAAATTCATTTCAGAGTTGAATAACTGTACAGAATTGCTTGAAATTTCAGTATAAGGAACAGGAAGAATTTAAGTTTTAGTTACAATGTTGTCTAATATCAGAAATGCTTTAAATATATTGTTATTAATGTTTGAAACTGCCGGTTTATATGACTGGATGTAAAAACTTAGGTTATCTTATTTTTAACTGCCTGAAACTATTACTCGTGTGTTATTTACTACAAAATTGAGTTTCTCCTATTTGATTATTATTATAAATGCCTTTTACCATATCGAAAAGTGTTGCAAAATGACGATGTTGTCTTGAACAAAAATTAAGTGCTTACAAACTGGATTATTGATGATTGCAGTGATTTAGGTGAGTTTAAAGGCTAACAGCCTTAAATAGACATCCAATGATAAAAAGTAGCCTTTAAACACACCTAAATCACTGCAATCATCAATAATCCAGCATATAAGTACTTAATTTTTGTTAGAGACAACATCGTCATTTTACAACACTTTTCGACGCGGTAAATTTTGTAGTAAATAACACACAATTAATAGTTTAAGGCAGTTAAAAATAAGAAAACATAAGTTTTTACACCCAGTCAAATAAACCGGCTGTTTCAAATATTAATAACAATATATTTAAATTATTTCTGATATTAGCCAACATTGCAACTGAAACTTATGTTTAACTGCCTGAAACTATTAATCGTGTATTATGTACTACAAAATTGAGTTTCTCCTATTTGATTATTATTATAAATGCTTTTAACCACATCAAAAAGTGTTGCAAAATGACAATGTTGTCTTGTAACAAAAATTAAGTGCTTACAAGCTGGATTATTGATGATTGCAGTGATTTAGGCGAGTTTAAAGGCATCTTTTTATCATTGGAGGTCTATTTAAGGATGTTATTATGTGTTGAGCTAGTTTTTATATTTTAGATCACCCTGTAAGTAGCTATAAGCTGCAGTATCGGCTCCTCTAAGATGCCCGTTCACCATCTCCCGTAGCAAAAAGGTTAGAATTTAACAAATTCTTAGGTAGCTTACAACCAGCTAATAAATTTATACCTGAGCCAGAGTGAATAGAATCTTGTTTTTTCTTTAAATGGTTACGAATTGTGACAGTAAGATTTTTTATTTTTTTTTAAATCTCCATAAGAGGTTTATTTGAAACTTCACTAAGATAACTCCAACCATCAGCTACTTTTTTCTGTTTATGGTCTTTATTCTTTGGGTCCCAAATGCAGGGTTCTGCTTGGTAACATTTGTGGAATTTTAAAATAACCTTATTGGGATATTTATTCATTTTTCTTGCAGCACTTTAATCACAACAAACAGGAACGAACATCTGTCTGCCATCAGTGCACAAAGGATACTAACTCCACACAAATGTGAAGACACCTCGCAAGTGTTTGCCGTAAACTTCCTTTGATTTATGCCAAAAAACTGACACTTGATCAAATCAGTCACAAGTGCTAGCAAGTCTACACAAGCCAAGCCAAACACCCTATCTACATGTTTCAATTTGTGACAGCTTGTCAAGTTTTGGCAAGCATGTGGACCCGCCTTTACAGTGAGAGCTATTAGTCTTCAATGAAGCCAAAACCCCCTCTTAACTCTGTATATAGGAACTAGCTTACCAACATATCCTTCTTATCATACATTTTCCTTGCATCAGTCTGTGATATGACAATACCAGTAAGCCCAGCACTTGTGATTATTATTTGTACACACACATATATATAATTTATAACCTTTAATATTTTCTATTAATACTTGTATCCTCTCACATTCATTAATTTGGCGATGTTTCCCACTTCTTCCAATAATATTTCTCCAGAATTATCGATTCAGTATTTTCCTGCCCTCCTCCCCCACCCTACCAACCACCCTGGCATCGTTGCCCAGGTTCCTTAATCACTCCACAGGCAACGGTATGATCACATCTGACCTCCTCACTAAGTGTTTCATTTACTTGCATTATATTGTTACATGTGTTCTTCTTTTTTGTGTTTATTGATTCCAAAGTTACACATTTAACAGGCAGATGGTAACACATATGCTTCCTTTCATCAGAACTATTTCAGGCCTAGCAAGCTGGTAGTAGATGGAACCTTGTTTTGAAAATAAGCACAGCCTATGGAAGAGGTTGTGCTGAATGCTCTGTGAAAGTGGAAACATTCAAATGATGATGATGACATGGAAGGGATGAGGTTACCATGGGCATGAACTAGTATTTAATTTCAGGCACAAGGTAATGAGGATTTTTTTTTAATTATTATTATTATTATTTAAGGAATCAAAGATTGGAATAAATTATAGAAAATTATATTGAAGAATTTACCTCAGAAACTGAAGCTATATGTGCAGAACAAAAGTGGATGTATAGCGAAGTTGCTATGGTAAAATATGCTCCATTGCAATTAAATTATATTAATTCCAAGGAAATTTTCATAAAAACCCAAAATACAATGTTAAATGATCAAAGAATGCAATTATTACACATATAGCTTACTAGTACATTGGTACCAGAAAATACTGCCATCATTATTGGTTCTATGTTTTTAATTGTCAGTTGGAATTGCTTTGAATGAAAATTCCTCATGAGTGCTTGAGTACATTCAAAAGCCAGTCAACTCAGTTCATGTAATATTGTACAACTGCTTATGAAATCTGGGTTCTCTGTTACATGACACAGGCAGGCAGCAGTATAAATAAAGAGGGAGAAAGTGCTCTAAGGAATGCTAAATATGCTCCACTAGCAGGAAATATGATTATGGAGCATCCATAAACTACGTGGCTCAGTCTAAGGGTGGGAGTGGTGTTGGGTGGAAGGCTATGCTGCACTACTTGCTAGGAGGAGTGTTCCAAGCAAGGCTGTGTAGCTTTGTATTCATATCATTTTTCACAGTTAAAATGAGGCACAGAATACACATGTGAATATGTATTTCCTTCATTTAATTATCTCCATATAGAATTTACAATAGTCTGATAAGAGAAAACAGTACAAAATCTTGGCTGGAATCAAATAGAGAAAAGCTATGTGGGGAGGGGGAGGCGCTTTACAGGAGGCCAAAATGGAGCTACATGATTTATGGATACTCCCTTACTGCTGTTTCTTATGTGGTCAATGTTAGGCTCTCTAGAAAGTGGAAAAATAAAAAACTGAAAGAATGTTGTAGCATTACTGAAGAAACAGAACAGCGATTTTAAGATCAAAAGTAAGCATTGGACAAATGTAAAAGTGAGCAGGTCGCTGAAATTTAATCTTTGTGGGATCACAGCCAGATGAAGTTTAAAGACAAGATTTTAATAGCATTCTCTGCCATCATCTTCAGGTCCTATTCACACACTGTGACAAACAGAACTGCAAAGACATTATCTGGCATCGATGCATCTATATACATCTGCCTCAACACCACAGAATGGCATTGCAGTTCTGATTGTCACAGCATAGACATAGAACCTAAAGATGATAGCAGAGAATGCTGTTAAAAGCTTGTCTTTCAACAATATCATATTATCATCCAGCAACAAACCCATGAAGATTATATATCAGGTATACACTGATCAGCCAAAATATAATGGCCAGCTACTTACTAGCATATTGGTCCACATTTTGTATGCAATTTAGCAGCGATTTGGAATAGCATGGATTCTTTAAGTCCTTGGTAGGCTGCCAGAGGTATCTGACACCACATTTCTACGCACAGGTCACAAAATTCCCTTAAATAATGGGCCAGTGGTTTGTGGGCATGGCACCTGGGAATGAGCATCTCGGAAACGGAGAGGCTTGTTGGCTGTTTGCTTGCTACTGTAGTGAGCATCTATGGAAAATGCTTGAAGGACAGTGTAACCATGAGTAAGCAACAAAGTGATGGACACCAATGCTACATCACAGAACATGGCTGTTGGAGGCTGGCCCACTCAGTAAAGCAGGATAGCAGGTGATCTGTGGCAGATCTGGTGGAAGAGTACAATTCTGGTTCTTCCAGAAATGTTTCAGAGCACAGGAGGGTGGTGTTTGAACTGGTAGCAGTGGAGGGAGGATGGAGGAAGTTGAGCAACCAGTTCAAACACCACCAGTGGTGAGGGGAGGGGAGAGAAATTTGGCCAGCCAGTTCAAACACCACCCTCCTGAGTGTTTCATCTTTGTTTTACTCATGCAATGGGTCGGGATGTGGCCACATCTTTCCCCCTGTCATATGACTCACCTCCTACATGACTAAGGTTATTTACCAAAATATTGTGAAATTGTTTGTGTTTTTTATGTGTTCATCTCATCTGCCTGCCCTCATCTGTGGAAAGTGATGGGTCATTTTTTCCTTATCCTATCTTATTTTCAATATCTAATGGCAGTTTATCTGTTTCTAATATAGTGGTCAAATACGAGGGCTGTCCAGAAAGTAACAGACGTTTTGGCCCACTGCTGCAGTGGGCAAGGCTAGCGCCGCCATCTTGGCGTCAGAGTGTTGCTATACTCAGTATGCAACCAACCATCGAAGCTTGCGCATTGTGCATATCGTACTTTGTATGCAGTGGAGTGTTAAAAATGAGTGCAGCAATTGAAAATCCTGCTAGTTGTGAAGTGTGAGCTGAGATAAGGTTTTTGTTGGCAAAAAATCACAAACCAATTGAAATTTATTGCCAGATTTGTGACGTGTATGGCCTAGGAACAATGAGTGAAAGCCAAGTGAGGCAGCGGTGCATTTATTTTAAAAATGACCGAACTAATGTTCACAATGAGGATCACAGTGGTAGGCCTAGTCTAGTGAGTGATGAATTGGTGACGAAAAATCAACAAAAAATCCATGAGAACTGTCGTTCCACAATTGCAGAACTATCAGAATATTTCCCCCAAATTTCAAGGAGTTGGGTTCATGAAATTTTGGTTGGTAAACTTGGTTACCACAAGTTTTGTGCCAGGTGGGTTCTGAAAATCCTAATGGAAGACCACGAAAAACAGAGACTTGCTGCAGCACTGACATTTCTGGAAGACTATGACAAAAGTGGAAACCAAGTTACTGATAATATCATAACTGGTGATGAGACTTGGGTAAAGCACATCACCTGTGAAACAAAATAGCAGTCAATGGAATAAGGACACATGCATTCGCTCAAGAAACCGAGGAAGTATCTGCAAACGCTGTCAGCAGAAAAAATCATAGACACTGTGTTTTGGGAAGCTCAGGTAGTGATTTTCGTTGATTTTCTTGAATGTGGCCAAACAGTCAACTCAGAGAGGTATTGCAAAACACTCAGAAAATTAAGACCCATTATAAAACAAGCATTGGGGAAAACTCAGTGAGAAAGTTTTGTTTCTCCACAACAATGCTCATGCACACATGGCCTATTGTACCCAAGAGCTCTTGGACGGATTTAGATGGGAAGTTTTCAATCATCCAATGTACAGCCCCTATTTGGCACCGAGCAACTACCACCTGTTCCCATGGTGGAATGCTATGTATCACTTTGACACTGACGCTGAACTGTATGCTGGTGTAAACCAGTAGATTTCTGCAGAGAGGGTTTTGACAAGTTTCTGCGGTGTTATGATAAATGACTTAATTCAAATGGTGATTATGTAGAAAAATAGCCCAAGAGTTTACCTCTAAAATATATATAGTAAAATTATTTTTTTTTCACTTTGTTTATTTCAAAACATCTGGTACTTTATGCACAGCCCTCATACATTTAAACCTAAACACTTGTAGAATAGGCATATCTGTAGTGTGAAGTGAATCAAATGGTAAATAATCTTAATGAAGAGAACAAACAGACCGTACATGAAGAATTTCAATCAAATTCCTAAGAATCATCAATATGACAGTAGCTCACTTAAACTTAAATAGTACTTGTTAACGTGTCCTAATCATAGAAGGAATATTAGCAAGAAGAATTGCAAAAAATCTTAAATCTATGACAGAAATAATTTAAGAGATCATTTCTTTATTTAAAATGAAATTATGATACATTAATAGTAGTTAATTTAATTTTGATCTAGCACTTGCCCCAGTGGCAATTCACCCACATACCTAGTTTTAGATTTTGCACATTTTTCTTACAATTTCTTACAGTTTTTAAGGGAAATTGTTAACCTTATTTCTCAGTAATTTATTTGAGTCTCCAATTCCATTATTCACAAACAAATTCTCCCACTAAATTTTCATCCCTTTCCATTCAAGCATTACTGTAAATTCTACAAACAATATATGCCTTTGAATTTAATACATCTATATATCAGTTCCCTCACATTCTTGAAACATCCCCTCATTACCCTCCACAGTAAATGCTGAAACCTCTTGCCACCACCAGCACTATGTTTCCAGCTAAACTGGGTTTATTACAAAATGAAGTGTTTAGTTATTTGCACTTTTTTTGGTTGCAATTTATAATCTTACAAAACATTTTTTTTAGCTAATAAGCTGTCTCTTTCTGGCATTTATCTTCATTCTATGTTGAACCATCCAACTAGATATTTTCTCCAGATTCCTTAATAGCTGTTCACATTGCTCTTATCTTTTAAGTAAATTTTAGTAAACACTGGATGGGAAGTATATAAGTCCAGTGTATATAACTAAATAACAATCTTCAAACTGATTATGAATAAAATCTCTCAGAAGGAGATAATACAGCATTGAATAAAGCCTTATTTACAAGATAGGTATATGGATAAATCATAACAAGTAAGATCAAAATGAAATATGGTATATTACTCACCAAAATGATTCATAATGAAAACAAAATGAAAGATATTATTAAAAAGGTATTAAACCATATTAGAATGGAAGACACAATATTGTAATGATAAGAAATCTGAGCTGTACAATGTCAGAACTGATTGTGTGTAAAATAAGAGGCAATACCTGAGTGCTGAGGCCACTTGTGACATGGTGAAACTATGTTGAAAAGCAAATTTATTAACTTCTAAGATAGGAAGATACGTTTCAGTTATGTATCTGTTTGCGATAACCTGAAAAAAATATATACTGTTATACTAAAAAATAAGGATATAAAAATATTTTCAATAATAACTATTTTACATGATGCATTCACATTTTTAGCAAGAGCTTCTACCTTACAGACCAATTAAAAAAGCAAAATGTTGTGAAAAAATGTTTGGCATATTATGACACACAAACAGAGAAAATATTATTGCTTTCATTTTTAATATTAGTACTAAATTATTTATTTACTATTTCCCTGATATCAATACTCCTCCCTAACTGAGGTACATGATTAGCTTATCAGTATCCACACTATTGTTTATGAAGATTTCAACACCCAAGAGGAATAGTCTAAACCACTCCAAAACTGGAAGCTAATGTGTGGAACAGTGGAACCACAATAAGTGATTAAGACTGCAGAGAGCTGGCTGGCATGCAAGTAGACCCAGCAGAGCCCTCTTTTGTGTGACCAGACAGCCATACTCAGTCAGTGCAGAACTGTCAAACAAAGTGGAAGTGTGCGAGTCAGTGCTGGTATGTCTTGTTGATGTCAGAGGGTACAATACCAGCATGTGAGTGAGTTTGAACATGGCAGAATGCTTGGTATCCCAGAAAAGTGGGTTGTCTTACATGTGAGGAATCAGTAGATAGAAGAGTGTCGTAAAAAGCCATGAGCCGGTACTGAACCACTCAATGTGATAACAGTGTGGGAAGATCACCATCTTGTCCACATGGACATAACCAACACAATAGTTTTGTCCACAGTGTTGGCTCTATGCTGGAGTACTACAAGTGGTGTGGAAATGTCTGCACCTGTGTCAATGGCATGATGATATCTGGAGAGAGCTGGACTGGTGGCATGTATGCCGTTTCATTGGCTTCCAATGACCAAAAGTCACAAATTCCTCAGACTGCAATAGGCATGTGAATGCCTTCACTGGCATGCTGTGTGGAAAAATATAGTGTTTTCAGACAAGTCTCACATTAACTTGTTCTACAGTGATAAAGTATATGTGTTAGACGCTACCATAGTGAACTCAAACACGCAGATTGTATCTTTGAATAATATAGCAGGCAAATTCCGTATGTGATAATTTTTGACAGCATTGTCTATAATATGTGATCCCAACTACAACATATTGAGAACAATCTGAACAGCAATCAGTACAGGGGGGAGGCTTTAAAGCATGAGCACTGCCCTTCCTGCTGGCAGCTACACGTGGCCATACTTCAACACCACAATGCCTGGCCATAAGTGGCGAGGTATGTACAAGCTTTCTTTGAAGAATGATGAGTGCCAGTATTACCCTGGTCTGCACATTCACCTGACATGTTGCCCATTGAATATATATCTGGGATATAGTCAGTTGGCAAATTGTACAATTCCTGTTGTCTTGCAACCACTGTCGATGCATTGTGGACTCGCCTACAAACAACATTGCAGTGTGTTCCCAAGGCTCTCTTTGAAACCACATCATGACATCCAGAGCTTCTGATTGCAGCACATGGTGGCTTCACACTGTACTGAATTCTCATGGTCAATGTTTATAAATAGTTCTTTAATTCTAATCATTTGTTTAGTGTCAAGTCCCTAAACTATAGATGAATTTCACTGCAATCACGTTTCTCCTCCTTGGTGTTTCATGAACAGTAGGGTATTTGGTTTGAGAAAATCTCCTCCTTTCAATATCAGTCCCTCTTCCCACTCAATCTGTACACCAAAACACTCTCTCAACAATACAACAAATCGCTATGTTTATTAAAATTTCATTCTTGAATTTATTTAATAATTTTGTTATTGTTATTATTATTTTGTCCATTACCTAATACAATTACGTGTTTCCTAAGCCAATTTAAATGTAATATATATATTGACATTATTACATGAGCCAAGCAACAGTTTCTTCTTAATTAATTATTTCCTTTCATTTTTTTCATTCAATAAAGGAAAATAGGAAAATATGGTTGAAAATTACAAGCCAATTAGTTTGTCATCAGTGGTAGGTAAGTTGAAAGATTGGTGCATAGCCATGTCAGAAATTCTCGTAAGGATGAAACTGATTTGCAAAATGGCAACATTAGTTTAGGAAAGTATATTTATGGGCATCTCAGATAGAGAGTTATATACTAGATATTTCAGATGCAATTTACAGGGGATCTCAAGCTAATAGTGTTGAACTAGATCTCTCCAAGTCTCTTAATAGAGTAAGAAATAAAATGGTTCTAAATAAGGTAAAATCCATTGGAGATGATGGAACTGGAACGTGCTAGGCTGTGGAATTCTTAAAAGGTAGAAAATTTGGTTTTGAATGGGAATGTTGTGAAGCAACATAAGCATTCAGAATTACTATTTAACATTAAATAATATACAGAAATATTTGATTGGTGGTTTCTCCAGTGTAATTAAGTATAAAAAACACCATGTAATATAACTTTCACAGTTTAAATAGTTCAGAAAGGTTTGGTTCAAATAAACTAGAAGCACTTGTATTTGTTTATATTTTACTAACAACAGTTTAAGGGAATAAATCCTTTATCAGTGAAGTAAATTAGTTTAGTGACTGAACCAGCTTTGTTCATCTAGTAACTGGAGGAAAGTGTACTCTGTGCAAATTATCCTGCGTGAAATATCGAGATTGCTCCAACACGCTATATTAAATTATTGTTAAATTATGCTTAAAAATTGTAGCTTAAATGGTTAAGAGTACTAATACTGCAGAGTATTAGTATCAAGTGAAATAAATCCAAGAAAGTTCTGCTCATTAATAACCATAAAGTAGGGTTAGGTATAGGTTAAATTAACAGTCAGAGAAAATTAGTGTGGAAACTGTAGGGAAGGCATTTTGAAAAGTTCATGTAACACGTGTGACTAACAGGTTTAACAAAAAGAATTTTCTGAAAACTGAGGGAAGTGGGCATTGTGATAACTAACTTGTTTAACAAAGACAGGTATTTATACCTTAACAGTACAGTAGAGTGCACTTTGGTATTTAGTGGATTTAGGGTTTGTCCCAGAACCGGGGTGTAAAGGATCTTGTAATGGCTCAGTACAGTAGTTCCTAGAGATTGAGACAGTTATCAGGTCTTAAAATAAATTGTGTGTTTGTAGACTTGGTCAGAGATAGACAAATTGTTTAATTAAGCTTTGATTAACTCATATATAGCAAAGTTTAGTGGCTCTATTCTGGGTTAATGGAATGTTAGTGTAGTTACAGTTATCAGGAAGTACAGTTGGTGTTGTGTGGGTATTCTGGTTTAACTGTCCTAAATTAGAGTCTGGTAGTTTGAAAAGCTACTCCATTCAAAAGTAATCTACAATTAGTAAAACCATACTTAGAGTTTTGTTCTTGCTACTTTAAAATTTGTTTGGAAGGTACACACTTTTACAATAAACAGTAATGCAATACTGGCTGGGATGACACTGATGTCAGATTGTGCAAAATAAGAGTGATAGATTTTTTCAGTGGCGGCCATATTTATTGTCAAAGTGTGTACTTTATTTTGGAAAAATCATCTCTGAAAAGTGTGGTGCTTGTCGCAGCAACATGAAGAATGGTGTGGGATGGAGTGGGTGTAAGAAGGAGTTTCATTGGGCAAGCAGTAAAGAAGGAACAAGGGAAATAAATGAATCTCTCCCATAGTTTTGTCCACTTTGCATTAGGGATGAAAGGATTAGGGAGATGGGTGTAAAGATCAGAGATTTGTGGGAAAGAGTCAGGGCCCTTGAAGCTTGGCCTGTGTGGGCTTGGCCTACAGTAGCTAAGCCTTTGGAGGCCTTGCCTGTGGAGGCTCAGCCTATAGTGGCAGAAAGTAGATGTTGGGTGTTGAGAAGAGTGTGAGAAGGGTGGTTGCAGGGGCGGATCCAGGATTTTGTTTTGGGGGGGGCTTGGCTTCAGTAAATTTTGGTTCACAGGGCTTGCGTTCAGTGGATTTTTGTTTTGGGGGGGGCTTGAGTCGTAAAAAAAGGTAGTATTTATAGCCTCCTCGGGCCTCAAATCCGTAGAGCTAAAAAAAAAAAAAGGTCTCTAAACTACAATGTCAGGGGTGGACCTAGATACGTTTGGGGGGGCTTGAGCCCCCTAGCCCCCCCCCTGGATCCGCCCCTGGGTGGTTGGGAGGCGATAACAGGTCGTAGGAGAAATATGGTTAACAGGATGAAGAAGCAAGACTGTCCAGAAATTGTGGGGAAAAATAGATTAGTCCTGTTACCAAAGTCAGGAGGGGAGAAGCATCATGTAGATGTAGGAGTAGGTACGGTGCAGCAGGCCATTAGGAATAGGGGCGTACAAGGAAAAAATGGGAAGAAAACGATTCTGAGCCTAGGTAGTAGACACGGAAGAGATGTAGAGCCTCTTTTTCAGGAACAGCTGGGCACATGTTACCAGGTAACAATTTTTTTTTCAAACCTAGAGCACTAAGGAGGTTAGGGTAGTAATAGTGGGAGATGCAGCGAACAGTATTGATAGTAATGTTAATTATAGTATAGAGAGTGACTTGAAGAAAGTGTTGAAGGAGGCACAGCACACTAGGGTGAAGCTGATGAAAGTCCTAAGTCGCCATGATCAGCTGCAGTTGAACCACGCTCTGAGGCAGGTACATGTGGAAACTGAGGTGCTGCTTGGGAATGGCACTAGTTCTATCATGGTGGTTGTGCCTGTGGAGACTATTAGTAGGTGTTGTTTCACTTGGCATGGCCTACACCTAAGTAGGAGGGGCAAGGGAATATTTTCTGAGTTGTTATCTAAGGCTGTAAGGGAGCTCACTTCCAGTGATGATGGGGTCAGGTCTGTGCCTTTTTTAAATTAGGAGCTGCTGGGGAGGGAATAAAAATAGGTAATCAAATGGATACTGATTGTGCATCCTTAGTTAGAAAAATACTGGTAAACTGTAGAAGTATAATGAATAAAGTAATGGAGTTTGCAAATCTAATAGAGATACAAGAACTTCAAGTAGTTTGTGTAAAATATAGAGTACTAGACAATCTACATCTACATATATTCTCTGCAATTCACAAAATTGTGGGTGGCAGAGGGTGCTCAGCACCAAAGCTAATCTCCTTGCTGTGCATTCCAATCCCTAATGGTACGAGGGAAAAAAGAATTCATATAAGAATCAGTCTGGCAACTTATTTCTCTAATTTTATCTTTCCTGTCCTTCTGACTCAAATAGGTTGGTGGAAGAAGTATTTCACTACACTCAAAAGTGAAAGTGGGAGTATGCATGTTTACCAATAAGTTTAATGAGGTTTTCCCCAATGGTTAGAGTGTGTACCGCAGAGATAGAGGAGCAACTGTGGGAGGGATATTCATACTTATTAGCAAAGACTACTACAGTTCACCGATGTTCAGAGATCATGACCATGAGTTAATTGTGGTAGTCTTCTGAAGAAATAAAAAGGAAAAAGCTAGGGTGTTGACTGCAAGCCGTAGTGGAAGAATGGATGATAATGATGAGGCTCTTGGGGAGAAACTAAATTCATAATCAGAGTTCAGAAGTGAGCATAGGACATTCTTCGTGGGGATTTAAACTTGCCAGGTATCAACTGAGCATGAAATAAGATTAATAACACAAGGTAACACAGATTTGCAAGTACCTTAGTAAGAGAAGTAGGCTTTACGCAAGCAATTGAGCACAAAACAAGGTAACCAAATATATTGGATATCTTCCTAATAAAGCCTGATGATAATCATATTAGATGTTATCCATATAAGCCATGTCTGTGATGAACGTAAATGTTTTTCAAGTAAGCAACATGGATTTAGAGAATGATATTCATGTGAATCTCACTAGTAGGTGTAAGGGACTGGAATAAATTGCCAAGAGAAGTGATGAATAATTTACCAGAAACAGGTTTAAGTAAAAATTAGTAGAGGGCAAAAGTAGGTTGGAAGAGGAAAGGGGACAGAGGTGTGTGTAAGGAGATTGCCACTGGAGCTTGCGCTCTATCGCAATTTTATCAGTTGTTATTATTAATATTATTATTACATGCAATATATTTCTGATGAAATGGACAGGGGAGGTCATGTTGATAGTATAGCACTGGATCTTTCAAAAGCTTTTGACACAGTGAGCCATGAAATGGTGCTAAATATATTAAAAACTGTTGGAGGTGATAAAGAGATGATTTCCTTGGTGGAAGAATTCCTGAATGGTGGAAAGCAAAACATTAGGGTAGAAAATGCAGTATCAAAAGAAGTAGGAATGAACATGGAAGTTCCACAGGATGGTGTATTGGGACCATTGCTATTTGTTATTCTAATGAATGATTGTGTTAGTGGTTTATTATCAGAGGTTATTTTTTATGCAGATGATATAATGTTATATAAAAGGATCAAAATGGTAAAAGACTGTAAACAGCTGCGTGGTGATCTAGATATGATAACTAGTTGGGTGAGTCAACATGGGATGAATATAAATGCAAAGGAGTGCCAGCTTATTAGGCATACAGATAAAAAGCTAAAGGTTGATTATGATTATAAAGTGGGGAAGGAGCTACTTATTGAAGGCTCAAAATGTAAATGCCTCAGCATTACATTTGATAGCAGACGTAGCTGGGCAGGACACATTGGACAGGTAGTAGAGTCAGGGTTCAAAATCCTTCACCTGTTGGAAAGAGTGATGAGTGTATGCATTAGAGAAGTAAGGGAATTTTGGTACAAAACATTGGTCAGACCACTCCTGAAATATGGAGGTGTAGTATGGGACCCACATTTTGGATATCAAATACAGGATTTGCAGGGGATACAGGGAAGGGCTGCTAAATTTGTCTTTGGAAATTAACACAAAAAACAATTGGTGAATAAAATGATAAAGGAGCTGGAGTGGGATTCATTGGAGGATAGAAGGAGGGTCTAGAGAATCATGAGAGTATACAAGGTATATATTGCTGATGAGGCATGGAAAGATATTAGTGGGAAAATTAAGAGAGGTGCGTGGACCATGATCAGAAACGCACTTGATTTCAGCCATAAGGGTGTGAAAAAATTTTCTTTCATAGGAAAGGGTGTACCAAGAGAAATGGTGAATAGTTTACCAAACACAAGGGAAGAATTTAAAGTAAAAATTAGCAGAGGTCAAAAGTAGGTGGGAAGAGGAAAGGAGAAAGACGGGTGTGTAGGGAGATTGGCATCAGAGTGTGTACTCCATTGCATACATATATAAACAGAGAGGCTGGATATGAAATGCAATATCAAAGGAGGTAGAATTGAAAACAAGAGTGCCACACTGTATATTAGGACAACTGCTGTTAATTATTGTAATGAATTATTTCGTTGATGGTTTACATTTGGAAGTTAGAGTCATTTTCAATTACAATGTTATACAGGGTTATTAAAAATGACTAAGTATTTGTGATATTATTAGGTATGAAGTATGAATCGTGTGACTATGATTGTTTCATAGATAGGTAGAGAAGATTTTTTTTTTTTTTTTATTAACCACCATTAAGTAGTGACATTTTCAGCTGCCAGGTGTCAGCATTTGCAATATAGATGCTAACAATCAGAAGGAAGTATTCTGCACTCTCGATTTTCATCAAAATTGTTATGTTATTATTTACAGTAACATTTTCATACAATATTTTGAAAGAATCCATCCCTTCAAAAATTCCATTTACAGATCGTAAACAGAGTTTGTGAAAACTTGCTGTCTGTGCAAAGGAAAAGGCAGTAGGCATCCTTCTGTGTCAGAAGCAGGGCTGACATTAGGAGGGGGAGGGGTATTTGGGGCAAAACTACCCCAGACCTTGGCCCTTAATGCATGTTTTAAAATCTTCACCTATCATTTTGAAAATGTTTGCAATAATTTTCTTTTTTATACAGTTTGAAGTAAAAAAATGTGTCAAGGGGGTGGGAGTGTAGACTAAGAATATTTGCCCGGAGACTGAGAATCTTTGTGCCATCCCTGGTCAGAAGTGAACATGGAGTGGGTTTGAGAAGCTTCCAAACACAGCCTTAGGAAACTGAAAACACAAGATAACAGGGAACAGGGCTGACCACAACCCCAAGGATGAAAACATATCACTGCTTACATACTGCCTCACATGAGGGTAGAAATGGACTATCTTGTATATGCATGTAGACTGACAAAGGGTGTATATATCAAGCATTTTTAATAGATGTAAAAAACATTTTAAGTTTGAATTTTGTTCTGTTTCAACTGTACTTTGTTCACTGATTTTTTGGAACACTGACAATCATTAAATTTGAAAAACAATGAAAAAATAATTTTTGAACTTTTCATTTAAGAGTAACAGGATTCAAAATGTATTGCATTCATCCCTAGTTGGGCTCTCAAGAGACACAGAGAGATTAACTTAATTTACATACCGGCACACAGTGTGGATGAGTGGTTCGTAATACCTTAGCTGCTGCCTTCAGTGCCTCTGTAAAAAAAGAAGAAGAAAAAAAAACCAATATTGTTTTACAGTAGTTCACTACAATATTTAAGATGAACTTTTCATTGATTACTTACAAAAAACAAAAGGTGAAGAGCAGAAAGAAATCAACTTTCATAATTATCACCATTAAAAAATATTTCTTCTTTTAATGTCTTAAATGGAGCAATCATTGATTGTGAATAATTTTATTAATGTCCAAGTTGGATGGTTGCAGAATCAGTGCTATGTAAAACTTAGACAGTCTCAAGCCAAAAGCTTAAAGTGGGAATATTGCATAGGTGCAATTGAAAAACATATTTACTGTCCTCATCAACAACATATTTACTGTTGCTGACTGAAAGGTGATTATGTCTATCTGAGTACACAATAAAGAACAGGAATTCTTTACTCTTTTGTGGAAAATCTCCCACAGTGTTAAAAAATGTAACCTGATCTCTGCAGCAATGATGGAAAACTTTAGGGATTAAATAAAGATAAAATGGTCTCCACAACAATGTGTTTCAAAGCTGCACTCATAATCAGAGATGTAATACAGGCAGTCATGCTCCTAAATTTCCTATATGATTGTAAGGAAGGAAGACAGCACTAGCTCTAAAGGTGAAGTTGAAACAACATAACTTGCACCTTAAGTGAGAGTGGGGAGGGGATAGACTTTGATCAGTTTTGATTTGGAGAAAAGAATTACTGACCTACTCAGGGTTGAGGAAGGCTGAAAGCAGCCATTCAGACTTTTTTTCTCAGGTTGGGAAATGGAAATTTTTGTTGAACTTATTCTCTGCACTAGAGAGATTGATATTGTGATGTCATCTGAGATGGAAATAAATAAGTCAACAGTGTATCAATGTGATGGCTAGCAGCTATTATGGATGTCATTACCCTTCAATCAGCACAGCAGAGACTCAGCAGCAATCATAGAACGTTATCCATAAAGCTTTTAGATTTTAAAAAGGAAAATCTTCTGGTCCAGGGACCATTTCAATGTAACTACAAGCGTCTCAAAGAAAACAAAACAGTTTAGGTTGATATGATGCCTGCACCCAACAGTAAAGTTGTAGCGGTATCTGCGATCTAGAATTAACCTTGTTTTATTTACTTTCATTGGCAACAAATTAATAATTTCATTCATTCCTTCACTTGAAATTAGCTCCAACTCTATCACAATGTAACCAAAACAATTTGGTTTCATTCTAGACCAAAATACCACTACAACAACTTTCTATCTCACGAGAAATAATGCAGCTATCAAAGACCATTGTCCATATAGTTTTTAGACTAAAAAAAACGTTTGGTCCAAGGAGCATTTCAATGTAACCACAAGCATTACAAAGAAGAAAAAACAGTTTAGGTTGATATAATGCCTCCACCAAACAGTAAAGTTGTAGCGGTATTGCGATCTGGAATCAATCTGATCTTCTTTTCTTTTATTGGCGCCGTATTACTAACTTCATTAATTCCGCCACATGAAATTAGTTGCTGCTACATCGTGATGTAACCAAAACAATTTGGATTGGTTCTACATCACGATACCACTACAACAACTTTCCATCACATAAGAAACAATGCAGCTGTCAAAGACTGTTATCCATATAGCTTTTAGATTAAAATAAAATAACCTTCTGGTCCAGGGAGCATTTCAATGTACCCACAAGCATTACGAAGATGAAAAAACAGTTTAGGTTCATATGATGCCTGCACCAAACAGTAAACCTGAAGTGGTATCGCGAAGTGGAATCAACCTACCTTCTTTACTTTCATTGGCGCCATATTAATAACTTCATTAATTCCACCACATGAAATTAGTTCCAACTCCATCGCGTTGTAAATTTTTTTCTGCCAATTTCAGGTCACATAATACACTAAAATAAACCACCAGAAACACCAAATAGAGAAAAAATACTTTAAATCAAATCCCAGGAGTTTTAAATGGAGACAATCAACTTAAACTCATATTAATTGCTGGTGTTACACTAATATGGAATTTGAATAAATTAATACTTTCTAATTCCTGAAAGACACCGCATTACTAATCCTAAAGATTAAGAAAAAATAGGAAAATTAATTCTGTTCAGTAAATTATTTAATGTAGTTACAACAATAAAGGAACATATAAGAACTATCTTCTTCACACGCAAAAATGGTGAATATTTGGAACTAATTTGTATTAGGATAATCTTGTAGAGAAAACTAAATTAACGATAATGTAAAGCCACTCACTTCGTTCCTTCTCCTTCTCATCAAAATTACTGACCAAGCTAGCAGCGGCCATTTCTAGCTTCGATTAATGAGTACCGATCTACAATTTAAACACAACAGTAAGCATTTGAATTTTCTGCCACAAATCAACTATTGGCTAGTGAAAATGACGTCACCATACAGACAAGCGAAAGCAACCAGAGACAACGAAACATGCACAAGAGCGCACTTCTAAATAAAATAACTGTAACACAGGAGAAAGAAATTAATTCAACCAAAATTTCTATAGATGCTTGACAGCGCAGGCCATAGATTATTTCCATAACTGAGCGAGATTTATACACAGATTTCTATAAGTAATTATCATGTGAGCAATTGTATACAATCGACTTTGGTCAGAGGTTGTATAGAAATGTTATTGTTTTGACTATTATAACAATGGAAATATAAACAAAATTTAAAAAGCAGGATGAAACGTATATTTTCGACGGGAGAAATGGAAAATTGAATGCCATTGATTCCAATACTGACTTACATTCGCTGTCACTGCGAAATCATCAGCTCTATTGTAATTAAGAATGTCGTTGACTTTCATGAATTATAAATAAGTTTTTTTATTGCATTTTCTTTTTCATAAGTGAAAATATGTATTCTAAACTATGTATAAAGTACATACGTTCATATCATCATACTGAAAATCTAATTTAACAATTAACTTTTCAGTTGCACTAAATCAATGTGATATTAATTCCTGAAACGAATCATTTATGGCAAAAACATTTTGTATGTACAGGGTAACGATAATATTAGCGTTAACCAAATACCTTGTTTCACGCGAGAGACAGTTTTGGTAACTGAAACTCACGAACATGTAACTTGATTAAGAAAAAGATATCCGGAAAAATACCTTTTATTGTGATATGTAAGGGAACCATTAAACACTGTAATATTTCGCAGTTGTATAAGTTAATTTTCCTTTCTTCTTAAGCGGTGCCTGGCAGTCAGCGGACACGCATATGACGCATGATATTTGAGCGCGCTGCGTGACTCTGGCTAAAGCCGCGTTCGCACGGTGCATTGTTTTGGAGGCCTTTCATCTTTGCCGCATATGCTAGCACGGACGGCGCGTCTCTATCCATCACCAGGTGGTAAAGACGAAAGGTGCGGCATGCAAATGTGCTGATCGTGGCAACCCACCTTAACGCGAGCGGGCCATAGCAGTAGATGACTGCCGGGCTCGCTTAAAATACAGTACATGCATTAAGGGTCCTGCCAATCTATGGCTTTTTACTTCCATTTCGGCAATAATTTTCTAAATTCACACTAGCAGGGGCAATATTTTTACAAATTGCGTGGTCAAATGCTACAGTTCTGTGTTTTACGGTCAAGAATTGGAATATACTATGGACTTATAATAAATCAGAAATTTACTCGTATCACTATTGTTATTTTCGCAAAGTCTACCTATCCGCACCAGACCAATAACTTTTTTTGCTAATGGCTTGGCGCCTCGTCGACGTCGAGGTCATTAGATGCGGGAAAGGACTGGGTACTAAGAACGGGAAGGAAATCGGGCTTTTGTAGGAAGCTGATTGCCATAGAGGAATTGATACTTTAAATGAAGCTCTCGTAACCTACCCAATTTTGGCTTTCCCAGATTTCTCTAAACCGTTCATTCATTCCATAGATGATAGTTGTGTTGCAATTACAGTGCCACAGAGCATGAACTTTTGACATTCATTTGGAGTGTTAACTTTTTGTGTTATATTTATGGGAGAGAATGATCTATAATCACAGATCATGCAGCGTTAAAGTGAATATTAGAATTAAAAGATTCATCTAGTAGGCTAATATGTTGGACATTGAGGCTCAGTGAGTTTGAATTTGATATTATACACAAAGCTGAAAATTATATGGTAACGTGTACCGTATGGTTTAAGTAGTAAAGTTCAAACTCTACAGTTTGAACACTGCTGTAGAGGTATAAGACCCACATTCCTTAGTATCAATGCTAAATGTGCAAGAGGATGATGAAGAATGTAGTAAGTGGAGAAAAAATAAATGGTTTGTATTTGATGATAATGTCTTGCATCGCATAATCAAGAGTGGTGACAGAGTTGTAGTTCCTAAAGTATTAAGTGAATGAGTCATGAAGTTGTACCATGATTCCATTTTGCCAGGTCATTGTAGATGGATGACAATTAATAAGCAAATTTCCAATCAATACTGGTGGCCAAGTCGTAAAGGAGATGTCAGAGAGTAGAGGAAAAGTTGTATTCAGTGTAATGAGAGACAAGGTCTTGGAAAACCTAGGGAGAAGTTGCAAGAGTTGCTAGAAACAGCAGTTACTTCTCATTTAATTGTTTTAGATGTAATAAGTCCTTTTATGCGTTCTAGAACAGATTACAGAGATATCATAATAATCACAGATGCTTTTTCATGATATTTAGTAATGATATCATTCGAAGCTCAAACACCAGAGTTTGTTTTTGTAGTAGGATGGTTATTAAATTTCGGCTTTCCAGCTTATTTCTCTGGATCACAGATCAAATTTCACATCAGTATTGTACACAGACGTCTGTATCGAGAAATTTCATGCTACAAGTTTTCAACTACAAGGACACTGTAGGACAGATCGAATTCATAGAAAAATAGGAAAAATGCTTTGCAGTTATGGACTATTGGGTATCTGCAGGGCTGGCGCTAGGAATTTCGGGCCCGGGGTAAAATGGGCGACTTTTTTTTTTTTCTTTTTTGCTCTACAAAATGGCCAGGCGACAATGGGCGTAATCTTGGCTTCATGGCCTGAGGGCCCCTATAGTCGGTGATCGGGCCCCCCATCAGCTCGCGGGGCCCGGGTACTTTTGATCCCCTTACCCCCCCCCCCCTAAAGCCGGCCCTTGGTATCTGCAAAGGACAAATACCACTCAGGTCACGAAGAACTCATAGTAGTCCAAATTTCAGTAGATATCGTGGCGTAGCTATCGGAGGGCTAGGCGGTGCCGTGCACCGGGGCCCTTGTTAACCTAGCTACGCCAGTGATAGATACATCACCCTCAAAGACTTTGATTGCCATCGGTAGCCTATTGTCTTATGCAGTTTGATAGTTATGCATTATCTAAAGACTATCTCGGGTCAAAGACAAAAAGATCATTAGCCTGAAGTAACAAGAAACATCAAGAAAGAAGAAGAAGTCGATATTGGGCAGTTTAATTAATATCAGACCCAACATACAATCAATAAGTAACCAAACGCACTCTGGTTTCAACTGTGGGACTCAAACCTTACACCACACACAGTAGAGCCCTATTATAACATAGTGTTTGCAATTTCTTATTCTTTGCTGCTCCTCTGAAATGGAGTGGCTAACCTTCAATACATGATAAGTTAAAATCACCGGACCTACTACTAAGCTGGTTATATAATGTTGTGTGTATATGTTTGTCATTTTTTTTATTCATTGAATATGTGCTGTGTCCGGATTTGATAAATGATAGAATCTGCTTGAGACTATTGATTCTTAGTACATTGTTTCTATCAGTTTTATCTCTGTTGTATTTAACCTTAAACTGTTGCATTTTAATAACTTTTTTCCTGTTGCATTGCTGGTAATATATTCCATGTCAAATTTATGTCATAGCTATGTTTTCTGTTGTCTTTTAAATTAATGCAATGCAGCCAACTCTAATATTTTATCTATCAGCGATCTTTCAGTATTGTTTATTAGTATTTGATTCATTATTGTTTGGCCCATTTTGTTTGAAGAGTAAACACTATCACTATACCTGGTACTTTGAGAGTTGGAATGCGAATGAAAGATGCTTCAGGCTTAATGGTTATTTAAAACTGTTTTAATTACTTCTGTCATTATGATTATTATATGTTCTGGCATACATCATAGACTATTTTATCGAATATGGAGTAGCTGAACTTCAGCACATGGCGACCAGATTTCCTGATCCAACAATAAGCTGGTTATGTAGTTATATATTTAACAAAAGTTTATGTATATTTGTCTGCCAGGTTCATATCTTTTTTTTACATTCAATATGTCCTGTGGTTATAATTGATACTAGACGGAATCTGCTTGCGATACGTTTAATCTGTGTTAAATTTAAACTAATACTCAAGAAGTTTTAATATTTTTTTCTGGAATATTTATGATATTAAGTTCCATATCTAATATACGTCGTAACTACGAGTCTGTTCTCTGTTATCTTTCAAAGCAATGTAATGATACCAACTTGAAAAAACATCAGCGGGGTGGACACACCTATACCTCGCTCTTCTTTCAAACTGTGCTAAGTCTTACTTGTGGCTGTATGAACTCAAACAAAGGTAATTCTTCACTGGTCGCCTCTTAAAGGCTGCCAGCTAAAGTTGTGACCTCTCGTCTAAAAAGTCACCAGGAAAGTCCTCTACCCGATGCAGCATTACCCTCTCAAAGCAGTGGGTTCCACTCCTCCCTCCCCCTTGTGCAATTGGTTCCATCAGTTTCTCTGGTCTTCAGATACGTTAATCCTGAAATATTATTTTATACAAAACTAGTAACTTAGGGTCATTGTCGTACTCTCCTCACACACCACATCTCTTCATTGAGACCGACCGTGGTGGGTGAGCTGTAACGATCTGGCCTTGCTTTCGGGAAGACGCGGGTTCGAATTCCCATTCGGCCACCCAGATTTGGGTTTTCCATGCTTTCCCCAAATCTCTCCAGGTGAATGCCGGGATAGTTCCTTTAAAAGGCCATGGCGGAATTCATTTCTGTTCCTTGCCTCCAGTCTTTTCCTGCCTCTAATGACCTCGAAGTCCACGAGATGTAAAGCCATAAGAACAAAATTCTTCACTGAGTGTCATTTTGATAGGCTGGAGTTTCTCTCCCAGGCCAACATTTCAGGGAATTTTGTTTATCGGATCCCTCTGTCTTTTCATTGTTTGTTACGGTACGCGGGATATCGCTGCCACTACGCATCTCCGTTTTGGGCATGCAGTAAATTCGACACGGAAAAGCTTGAGAAGTTGCCAAGCATTTTAAATCTTCGCAACTCTAAAATCTTCATGTCCATCGATTCGGCAGATGCCATTCACAGATGTGTCAAGTAAATGACCCGGTGTGCATTCATTCAAGAGATGCGACAGCTGACAAGGTTCTATCTATGTCCATCCTCCCTTTCGAGAAATTGCCTAGCGGGTAAGGGATGGGCTATGCTTGAAAGCGGGCAGTGACCTTCGGCTCACAAGCGTTCCCTCACAGAATAAATATTTTAGCTGAGCCACAGAGTAATAAATTTATATGCACTGCAAATACATTTGTAAAATAATTTTGATGTTAGCATAACAATACACTACATTGCTTTTAAAAATTTTCTTTATGAAAAAACTAGGTATTTTAACTCAATTCTGTATCATGCTGACATGTTTTTCTGTATGTATTCTGCGGTAATTTTCAGAGAAAAATCTTTGCACCCCCTCCATCTCCTGTATTTGATACCTAAAATTCTTAGTATGCACGGAGGGATGTTGCAGCGGAATCGCTACTCCGGTATACCCTAGTTGTCTATTGTTTTACGCCTCGTCGACGTCTAGGTCATTAGAGGAAGGAAAGGACTGGGGACTAAGAACGGGAAAGAATTCGGCTATGGCCTTAGAAGAAAGCATCCCGGCCATCGCCAGGAGTGATTTGGCGGAACCATGGAAACCCCAAATCTGGATGGTTGGACGCCATAGTTATTACGGGATACATCACATATAGGATTTCCTGATGTAGAGTAGACATTTCTAATCCGGGAGATTTAGTGCAATGTGCAGGCACTGAGATAGGACAGTTTTCTTAAGTTTATTGACATTAATTCTCGTATGTCACTGCTTGTAGGTCAAGAGTACCCCTTTGAATACCGAAGCAGAGGCTAGCATTCTGCCAAAGCGGAAATATTGGCTGCCTAGTCAATGCTGCACACAAGATTCGATAAGAAGATAATTCTTGAAGTATGTATTAAAGATCATTCCATAGGCGTCTTAAATTGAGTCCAGGGTAGTTTCGATGGTATAACGAGTACGCTTATTCTGCTGAATATTGCAGCTGTCACACAACACTACACAAAGAACTCTCGAGGCAACAGAGGTGAACGGGGATTTGTCGTACCATATCTTTCTGATCAGTAGATTAGACAGATTTTTTTTTTAATTGTGGCTTAACGCCTTGCCAACGTCAATGTCATTAGATGCACGCTAGGTATGGGGGCAAGGAAATGAAGGCCTTTTGAAGGAAGCATTCCAGCATTCGAATCGCGTGATTTGGGGAAACCACAGAAAACCCAAATCTGGATGGCCGGGCGCGGAATCGAACCTGCGTCCTCCAGAATGCGAGGCCAGAGCGTTACCACTCGCCCACCACGCTCGGTAGTGGATTAGAGCTGCAGCTGCTATCATCAAAACCCACTTACCGTAGCCGAGCTGACAGTCTGATGTTAATAAATTAGCGGGAAACTTAATTGAATTACTTCACCTAGATCGGTGGATGAATTGTAACGCTCGAGCCTGGCATTTTGGAGGAAGTGGTTCAAATACTCGTCCGGCCAGCCAGATTTCGGTTTTCCATGGTTTCCCTAAATCACTCCAGGTTGGTTCCTTCGAATGGCCATCACCGAATTCTTTTCCATTACCCTCTCCCGACTCTAATGACCCCGACGTCGACGAGATGTAAAGGCCGAAGCAAAAAGAAAGGAAGTATTTCATAGTAAAATAAGTTAGTAGAGATCAAAGAACTCTTTTTTTTTTCTCTTCTCAAATAAAATTCATTCGTATTTCGCTGTAAGGTATTTTTGAAAATTGATGCTAATGTTTGTTGCTATTACTTCTCAGTTCAAAGTTTTTAATTATTTTTCTAATTATCTTAAATCTTCCGTTTTTTACACTTCGAAGTCCAAATCTTCCATTAATGAGGCCCGGCTGGGAGTCCAAATCTTCCTATAAGGACGCCTGGCTGTAATTCTTCTAATGCGAAGTTTCAGTTTCTTGAGTAAGCAGTAAAAATAACTTCAGGCTTCTTCATTTACAGTCGTTGGCAGAAGTGGTTGTAGGAAGGCAATTCTATGCAAAAACTACGGCTTTGTATTACACTAACTACAAAGCCTTCGATCAATTATCCTGCAATTACAATCAATGTAACAATTTACTAGCGCAAATTCCGGGCAATTTTGTTCTAAGTAGCTTAACTTCTTTTTCTTATTCCAATTTTTTTTCAATGCAGATTCTATAACTGACATTTGCTGTTTTTGTGTGAAAGATAGAAGAAGAGAGTGCATGAAACTCTCTGCTGGCCCATTCAGGCCTACTTTTCCGAAGGATACCGCAGGGGACCGCCAGAATTAACAACCCCATCCGACGGACGAATCAATACGCACTTCATACGCACTGCGGAGAGGTTTGGGATTTAGCCCAGGACTTTGGTGCACAATCTGGTGATTAGGAATTGTGCACCACCTCCTATCCCGCCCTGCCGGCCAAGTCCTGATGATGAAAATTTCCTCCATTACTCCATTTTGGCGTCATGCACCCTCAGTTTGTCACAAACAACTTAGCCACCGTGGTGGGTCTTTTTGACATTATACCTTGTCAATAGAGGTATCAATAGAGCTGAGTAAGAATTGTTTCATTGTTATATACGTTTGCCTCGCAAATTTGTGGCATTCACTATGCTCTTTAGTGCTGGTGGTTGATTTTAACTGAGAAGAACGTGTTAGTGAGAATTTTGTGGCTTTATTTATTTTTTTTCGAGCAGTTGTGATTGTAAACGTGATTTGACTTCTATGGGCAATTAACGATAAGTTATATGTGGTAGCATTTCTATTAAACTTTAAAGCTGTTCGACCGGTTACATTATTTCTACAGTTTTCCAAATTTACCTAATCATAAAGAAATCAAAATGTTACCCAAAAGAGGGACCAGACTATTACAGGGGGCCGTCTTTCAGAATGTGTGATAATATGCAGTGTCGGCCATGATAACAGCCACCTCTAACAATGCTGGAACAACAGTCGAGTCTCAGCTCTCGCGGATCTGCGTTGTGTGCGGTTAAGTGCTTCGCGGTCTCCGGGCAGTGTTTTCCCGGAACTACGGACTAGTTCTCCGGGGATATTTTCCCACTCTCGAGGTGAAATAGTGCAATAGTTTATCAAGTACACACATCTGTTAATTCAATATATCCTGCCGCCGTCATGTACGGCGGGGACTATGGCGAAGGCGGCCAGCTCCAGCTCCAGCCGTCGACACTCTGCCAGGCAAATGGTGAGACAATCATAGGCCCAGCAGACGAAGACAACATTAGTGGCATCCATGTGCAGTTCCAATCGCAGAGCAATAGCGGTGATACGAGTGCAACCATGGACGCGGTCAGCTCAGGTCTCAATACTGTAAACACTCCACCAGCAATCTTCAATCCTACTTTAATCCAACGTGACCAGCAATCGAGAAGAGAAGATGAAGTGGTAGCACATATACCGCAGAAACGCCCCTTCGCCTCCGCAAACGACATCGGCACCGGCGCCAGCAGCGGAAGCAGCAAGGTTCTCCGTTCCTCACGGCATCCCCCGCCACCAGCTGACATGAGTATGGACGCATCGCAGCCGGAACATGAGCAGCGACAGCAGCCAGCAACGGCCACAGAAAACAACATCCTGCAGGTAAATGGGGCGGCGCCACCACATTATGAAAGTTATGATCTAGGTCCCTACCACGTGTATATAGAAAGTCAGGACAAAAACATTGGACGCATCCACCCAATGGCTATCGGCCGCATCATGTACTCCCTCAGCCAAGATATAGGTAACAACATAATCCAGATAGCCCCTGCTGGGGGAAATCATGTCAAGATTGAAATGAGATCGGCAGCATCGGCCAACAGCCTGATCACGAGTTCTGTTTGGGAGCGAAATGGCCTTAGGGTCTACATTCCGTTCTCTCTCACTACACAGCAAGGGATTATTAGAAATATCATGACCGAAATATCAGAGGAAGAAATAATGGAGGTTGTGAGGTGTGAATATCAGGTAGTGAACGTCAAAAGGTTTATTAGAAAATCGAAAGAAAATGAGCAAATGAAGGAAATCCCGCATCCGGTATGTCTCCTAACTTTCAAAGCTCAGAGGCGCCCCAATTATGTCTATATACATGGAGTGAGATGTCCTGTAGAACCCTATATTAAGCCGGTAATGCAGTGCTTTAACTGTCTCCGCTTTGGGCACCCCAGCAATCAGTGCAGAAGCAGCAAACGATGCCCCTTTTGCACAAATCCACATGATGGAACAGAATGTGTGAGCCAAAGTAACCCAATATGTGTCCACTGCAGCGGCGGTCACCCATCCTTTGACAGACAGTGCCCCGAATACGTCAAACAAAAGAAGATCAAACAGGTGATGGCCCAGGAAAATCTAAGCTATAAGCAAGCCCTAGAGAAAATTTCCATCCCATCGTACGCCAGTATGGCGGCGAGCCTAGGAAGAGCGAACATGCAATTTCCAATCATGGCCACCCACGAAGGAATCTATGACGAAAGTGGTTGGAACATAGCACAGTATAATCCTACAACCGCCAGATACCACAGGCCACTCCTACGCTGGTAAACACCCCCACTGACCTGGAGAACTCCCTACCATCCTTTCCTGTCAGGAACCAAGTTCACCCTCCTAGCTCCGAAAGTCAGAGAAAAGCGGGCAGAACCATAAGCAGTGCGGTAGACAGGTCCTACAAAAACTATTGGATTCCGTACAATAGGCACATCGAACCGATCGTCCGCAACCCATACCCTCCCCATCCAGTAAATAACCATTTTGATGCACCATCTACGGAATCCTCGGTCAACAAAATGTTTGAAATAATAATGTGTGTGATAATCAACTGGTAGGAAACCAGTTGCAAGATCCTTCCCTGTACGCCCCTAATGTAAAACAACTTCTGCTCCGTTCCCTGTCCATAAGCGGGATAGACAATGGCGGCTCCAGTTAGAAACATCGGAACAGCCCCGCATTGCGAGATCATCCTACAATGGAATGCAAGATCCATCAGGGCCAACAAAGAGAGTTTGCTGCAATACTCCTCAACGAATAAGGTGGCCGTCATGGCCATCAGTGAGTCTTGGCTGAAGCCAGGCGAACGATTTTTATTCAAGGGGTATAATTCCATTAGATCAGATCGTCCTGATGGCTACGGGGGCTCTGCCATACTAATTAGAAACTCTAATTATTATGAACCAATACACCTCCGCACGGAAGATACGGAATTTAATACATGTGCGGCTAGAATCCGTCTCAGCAAGAAAGAGGTCACCATCGTATCAATGTACAGACCACCGAACAAGAAGTTATCGAAAGCAGCCATCACGAACCTCCTCAGACCCCAACCGAAACCGGTCCTTCTCTTAGGAGACCTTAACGCCCATAACATTCTATGGGGGAGCTCAAGTACAAACGAAATGGGTAACACTATAGCTACTATTTTAGAGGAAGAAGACATGGTTGTATTGAACAATGGCGAACCCACCAGGATCAATGCGCCAGGCCAGGGTCCTTCTGCAGTGGATATTTCTTGTGTATCAGCGAATATAGCCGTGGACATCTCTTGGGAAATAGTCGAAGACACGATGGGATCTGACCACCTACCCATCCTACTCCGCTTCAGTTCTGACACCTCAGCGCCACGGTTCATCTTCCCTACCAACAAATGGAAAATTCACCAGGCTGACTGGGAAAAATTTGAAATTGGCTTGGAACGACTCACATCATCTTGGGAGTGCGGAGCTGATGCTGTGTCAGATTACCGCCTTTTGATAAACGATATTAATCAAGCTGCTAACGCTTCCATTCCCGCACAGAAACCTGTATACTTCCTGAAGAACAAACGGATACCTTGGTGGGACAACGAATGTAGGGAAGCGGTGCAACGACGCAGAGACACACTACGTGCATTTAGAAGTTGTCCCACGCTGGACAACTACCTGGCCCACTGCAGATCGCAGGCTAGCGTCAAGAAGATAGTCAAGAGAAAGAAAAGAGATAAATGGAACGAGTTCTGCAAATTCTTCAACAAAGATACGCCCATACCTGAAATATGGCACAACTTGAGGAAATTAAAGCACTCAGCCTCCTCGGCAATTGGAACCTCTCCTATAACGAACGACATCCTGGAAAACATCCTCATCTCCTTATCCCCGGCTTGGGTGGAATCCAACCTTGAAGAACCCAAGGCGCCTGAGCCGCACTTCCTGCTGCACCCGTTCCAATTAAACGAACTCAACTCTGCTCTAAATCATGGATCTGACACAGCACCAGGTCCGGACAACATCCATTATGCCATGCTGAGGAACCTGCCGGTCTCGGCAAAAACAAAGTTGTGCAGTATTCTGAACAGGATCTGGGCGAATAGAATTCAAATTAAGGAGATGAAAACAGCGCGGGTGGTTCCCGTGAGGAAGCCAGGGAAAGACGGCTGCAGGGTGGACTTCTACAGACCCATAAACTTACTGTCTTGTACCAACAAAATCCTGGAACGCATGATCAAACAGAGATTGGAATGGTGGCTAGAGCATCACTCGCTCCTCCCTGAAACACAGTACGGATTCAGAAGAGGTAAAGGCACGGAGGATATCTTAGCACACCTGACAACGAAAATACACTCCTGCTTAACCAAAAACAAATGCATGATCGCCGCATACATCGATATAAACAGCGCATACGACCATGTATCCCTTCCGATCCTAGCTAAGAAACTTCACCGCCTAGGGATCCCACAAGTCTTTGTGGGAAATCTATTGGCACTGCTTTCAGACAGGTGGCTTGTAGTATCGCGAGGAGGTTCCCCTGTGGCATCCAGGAAAACAAATCGAGGCCTGCCTCAGGGCTCCGTTCTTGCGCCGCTGCTATTTAACCTGTACACTTGTGACCTCCACCATACTATGAGTGGCAGTATCACCATCCTCCAATTCGCCGACGATCTTTGTATATTCATAATAGGAGACTCATGGGAAGAATGCCTCCGGAAGCTGTCGTCGGAAATGGATAAATTCAAACAATGGCTGTTCAACAATGGCTTTGACATATCACCTACGAAAGTCGGCCGTATCCATATACACCCGTCATAGAATGCCCGCAAGGGTCGATATAAAATTAGGACCCTTCACGTTCCCCGTAAAAAGCACGGTGAAATATTTGGGCGTATGGATCGACAACAAACTCAAATGGGGTACTCACATAAAAAACATAATCAAGAAATGCGATATGGCCACCAATCTCATTCGAGCAATAGCCAGCATCAAGTGGGGTGGCCACCCGCAATATTATTAAGGATATACAAATCCTTGGTGCGCCCTCACTTCGACTATGCATGTATATGCTATGAGTCAGCATCGGAAACCCTACTCAAAGAGCTGGACAAAGACCAATATAAGGCTATCCGGGCATGTGTAGGCGCAATGAAGTCGACGCCAACGAACGCGCTTTTAGTCGAGGCACTCGAACCCCCGCTGAACATCCGCAGGAGCCTTCTTAGCTCGAAATTTCTCCTCAAACACAGCCAATATGCTGGTAGTAGTCTGATGAATGCAATTCACGATCTCGCAATGCAATGCCTTACTGCCAACTACTGGGTAAAGAAAAAAATGCCTCCAGTTGCGGCGGAATATTTAGAATCCTACAAGATATGTACGAGCATTCGACAAAACACAAAAATGCCATCCTATGAGGCCTCTTATTGGAGCACCGTCACAAACTTGGAAGTGTTTACAGATATGGAAGCGACGCCCCAGCCGGAAAGCCACAGAACAAATGTGTACGAATTTCTGTACAATCGTCCCCAAACGGAACACATATACACGGACGGATCTAAGCTCCCAGACGCGGCAGGATGTGCTTTCTTCACTCCAAAATTTGACGTAAAGGGACTATTCCAGCTTCCTGCGGAATGTTCCATCATGACAGCAGAACTAAGGGGCATACTTGAAGCACTCAATTACGCTAAAAACTCCTCAAGCACAGCCTTTGTAATCCTATCGGACTCTAGATCGGCCCTGATGTCACTAAAATACCACCACAGTAAATGGCACAACGATCAACGTGTGTACATCGTGAACGTGGTCCAAGAATTAAAACTCTCCAACAAATCAGTAGAATTCAAATGGGTCAAAGCTCACTGTAACCTCCGTGGAAACGAGATGGCGGACCGCTACGCAAAACAAGCCGCACGTAGCGGTATAACAGACAGTAACAAGATTCCCTATCCTGACGCTATATGTCTCATCAAAAACATTGCACTATCCAAGTGGAATATGGAGTGGAAGAAATCTATCACGACCAGAGGTCACCATTATGGCCTCATACACCCGGTGATTCCAACCAAGCAGTGGTACGAGAAGTATAAATGCACCCGCAGGTTTAGCACATGCATCGCCAGACTCAAATTCAACCACGGATGCTTAAAACAACATCTCCACCGTATTCACGTCATGGACACGCCCAATTGTATATGTGGCGGAATTGAGGATACAAATCACCTCCTGTTCGGTTGCAGTAGGAAGAAGACTGAGTCAGACCTCCTTCTACGATTCCTCACGAAAGCAGGAATCCCGTTACCCACATGCGCTGCCACACTCCTATCAATAGAGAACTACGCGATCTACAAGATTTTATATCAACATATGAAAAGAATTGGTGTTACAATCTAATAGACACATTTATGTATCTGTAACATTATATAGACAGGTCTCTGTACAATGTTAATATTTGTTGTGAGACATAAGCAAGGTTATAATATCAAGCGTGTTGTCCGGGTGATGACACTACACCCTAGGGCAGAAGTGCTCCTTCACTGATGTTATGTATGAATTAGAGCTAATTATAAGTTATGTGTATTGTAAACAACTCCAGTTTGTATCATCATGGATAAGGCAAAGTAGCCTACACAGATGTCAAAGCTAACTGTAATATCTTACCTCTGTACATGTCGAACCACTTTTTATAAAATGTCTAGATTTAATTAGAGGATAATACTCTCACTGCAGCTGATCTTGTATGATTATGTATATGGACTGTACCATAACATTGTAGTATCCATGTAACCTGTACATGGCTGTATGGGTGCGCAGCCCAAATGCCAATAATAATAATAATAATAAAAACAATGCTGGAAGTCCCATCAGATCTATACACGATAGCTCCATCCGTCCAAGTGGAGCGATGTCACTCCATTATCGTGTTGTCTGTGGGGAAATTTATGTGGGTGACGTGGACTGACAGGATCATTTGGATATCCAGTAAGTTTAATATCCATCAGTTTCATCCATCACGCCATCAAGCCAACTGACGGTGTATGGGGAAACCCACGTGGAGTGAAATCAAGCCATCACTCCAGTCGACTGGTGTATGATGAAACCGCCGTCCAAACACTTCTCATTCTGTCACCGACCACCGAGCAGGCAACATCAGTGCCTTGACTGGATTGCGCAAGATTCCATCATTTCGTTTTAGTTTTGAATATGGTATAGAAATATTTGTTTTCCTAGTTGTAAAGTATTATATTGATAGAAGGTACTGATAATAATATTGTTTAAACTAATATTAAGTAACATTTAGAACGTTATTATTTCCTTATTCCTCTTTTATTCTTTTTCTTTTTCTTTAAAGCGTCTCAACACGACATAGTGTTTGAGATTATTGCAAAATATAAAGACTTACCATGTCTACAGTAGGTCTCTATGACAAAACAAAAATAAATATGGCAATAGGTCAATTGATAGTGTAATTTAAAAATAAAGACGTTAATTCTTTGCGGTCTTGTTTTAAAAGATAACATAATAACGTAATTTTATATAAACCTACTTGTTTAAATATGCTGTACAATATGTGATGTAGGCTACCTGTCACTATTTTCGGCCTATTAACTACTTAATTTCAATAAATCTGTTTTAAATTCATTAGATTCATTCTGCAACATTTCCATAAGTTTTCGTAATATCACAGAGCTTATTTTTCGCCATTTCACATAACTCTTGACATTTCGTGTTAGATAACTTTGAATATCCTTTGAAATTAATTCAATCTCATTTTAAATAATATTTGGCATGATTAAATTGTTGTATAAGACTTGAAAAAACCACTTCCTCTTCAATAACCAATCATTCGACCATTTGGTCCTGTTTTTAGTTTTCATTACAATTACGCAAGCAGCAGCAGTCAAGAACAATTCTATATGATTCACATTCTTTAAATCTGGAAACTAGACTAGCGCGAATATGTGTGATTGGAGGGATGGAATGATGGTGTATGTGCTACGCTTTTGGACGTCATCCAAATGGAGCGATCGTGTATGGCTACCTTAATACGTCACAATGCATGAGAAGTTATACGGAGAGGAAACAGGCCTGCCTTTTCAGTGGACCACTGTTTACGTATGAATATGTAATGACATGCAAGCTTGTGAAACTATTTACCATAGCAGACGCAAAGCGCATACCAAACAGCTGTGGGTCCTAAGAGAGCTGAACGCAAACAAAGCCGACAGGTTTCCTACGCTCGCAGAGTACAGCATGATGGAGGCGCAGTCAGTCATTGGTATCAACCATATCAGCTTCAAACACAAGCGGACACCTAACAGAACAGTTCGCCCTAAACATAATTTTCTGCCATTACAAGTTTATTCAAGCGAAACATATAGCTGAACCACCACTATTATATATTTCGAACACATACTCAAACACTGTACCGAGCGTGGTGAGTGAAATCGTTAACGTTCTGGCCTCGCATTCCGGAGGACGCAGGTTCGAATCCCCATCCGGGCATCCAGATTTGCGTTTCCCCAGATCACTCCAGGCGAATGCCAGGATGCTTCCTTCAAAAAGGTCATGGCCGAATTCCTTCGCGTTCACTGTCCCTAGTCCCATCCCGCCTCTAATGATCTTAGCCGTCGACGAGGCGTGAAGCAGTAAGTAAAAAAAAAAAAAAAAAAAAACACTGTAATTTATTTGCGATGAAGCGAATGCTTCCGTGGAAATTTCTTTGCACATCCATTTTCTTCTTAATCTTCATCTTAGATACTTTGAGTGAAGTTTCCTCATCTAAGTACTTTTGTCCTTTACGAATTTTAATTTTAAATTATTTCAGTGTGTTCGGAAAACTATTCAGCTATTCTCTTGGTAATTTATTCCTATCCCTGACTCGGTTACCTGCAAAAGAAAATTTTAGTATTGCTTTATGCCTGAAATTGAGTGCCAGTTTGTGGTCATGATAAACTTTAACCTTCCATGAGCTACTCTTAACTGTTATACCAAAACTCTTCCAAGCCTCATCTCCAACACAGGCCTTGTACACACCAAACTTTCTCTTCACTCTCTTCTTGTCTTCCAATGAATGCCAATCCAGTATAAACCAAGCAGAAACCGAAAGATAATTTAATGTTACCATCAACCATTTCTGTAAACAGTGCGATATGATGAATCGACCAATGGCCAAATATGATTTTTTTTTATTTAAAATAGCAAGACTTTTTTGATTTTGTCAGACCTGTCTTTTTTTTGTCATCATGGAAATAAAACTAGTAGCCTCTCATAGTGAAGAATTTGCGATGATGTATAGAAACACCGCACGATCAACACTGAAACACACTGGAAATTCGAGACCCGATGGTTAAAGAAATTATATCACCAGGTACTGTAAATACGGAGGAGATGTGTAGTAACTCTTATTCCTGACTGGCCGGCTATGAATTTAATCTCTCATCGTCATACACAGCAAGCTACAATGCGGACATAAGGTTGAAAGGGTTCTTTGAGACTCGCCGACTGAGCTTTCTTCGTATGTGTGGATCCAACCAACCTTTTGGTTGTACATAATGTCTTAGCTGACTATATTTTTAGCAAATGTGGATGTAGTTAATTATTGTGCGAGTGGAAATTTTCCCGGTGTGATGCTGTAGTCGAGGAACTAAGAGCAGAGTGAGAACTATCGGAAGCCACGCGACACCTAATGAAGACAGCAGAACCAGCTTTCGAAATGTTGCGTTTTAACAACACCATCCGACTGGACACGTGTGAAGATTACATTGCAGTTCATTTCTGATTTTGAGAAACAGTGTAGTGTACACAAGATAGACATCAAAATCGAGACTAGATCCTCCTGGTGTTTCTTCAGCTCATCTTCAGATTCCGATGACCATTCCCAAGATTTCTTTTTTCTTATGGTTTTACGCCTTGCCTACGTCGAGATGAGGTGGGATGGGACTGGGGACAAGGAACGGGAGGGAATTCGGCAATGGCCTTTTGACGGAAGCATCCCGGCATTCGCCTGGAGTGCTCTGGGGAAACCATGGAAAACCCAAATCTGTATTCCCGGACGGGGATTCGAAACGGCGTCCTCCCGAATGCGAGGCCAGAACGTTAACCACTCACCCAACACGCTAGGTTTCCCAAGTTTAAATGGTTGGAAATGTAAGAGGGAAAAACTCTACCTTTTGAAGGAATTTCGCCGTAGTTGGCTTAATGGCTCACGTGACGTATTTACAGTAACACGGAATATCTGTCATATTGCCTGAACAACGAAAGTTCGTTCAGCAAAGTTCCGAAAAGTCTAGTTTCTGAAACCTTAACGGATCTCTGGTGATCAAATGCTTGTCAAACAACTTTCACCAAAACCACAACCCGAGGTTGTATAAAGTGAATTATTGCTGTTGCCAAACAAAATTACAACTTTGGAAGCATAATATTCGATCAGAATGCTATAAAATATAATAATAATAACAAATATTGGCAGTCTTTGAGGACTGCTGACAGAAGTGAAAACTTAAAACTATTAATATCATACGCGAAACACATCATACTTCTCGTAGCTACAGATATACTAAATAATAACAAATCCGTTTGGACGTAATGACATGGTGGCAGGGTTTCTATTGAATGAGCATTCCGCCGCTATCTTAACCAGCTTAATCTAGCCCAGTAGTGCTACCAGGTGCAAGAGACTTACAGTTTAACGTGAAATACGAACCACGGAATCGTTCTGGCATAACTTACTTCACATTACATAACAAGCCATTACAGAGGTGAGGTTCGGGTTAATGGCTTTTGAAAATCTCTTCCAAGTCAGAGATTCGAACCTGGGACCTTTCGTTCACCAGTCAGACGCCTTAACCACTGACCCACCAGGCCAAAAGAGGTCTGCTGTTAACATTAGCTTGTCGGTAATGCGAACTCATAAGATTTTACCCATTCAATAAACGTCCAAAGCTCAAAGCGCCTAAAGAACTTTTCACTTCACATACTAAAAATCTAACTTAACCCACAACAGGACGGTTCGTCGAATCTTCCCGAAGGAGATGTACTAAGTTATAGTGTCAGAGGCAAGAAGGCTAATTCCTTTCTTCAGGGGCCTACAGTTTAACGTGGAATCAGAACCACAGAACGTCCCGACGTAGCTCATATAATCAAATACAACTCCTACAAATTCCTACTCACCGCAGGATTTGAACCCGCGACCGGAGAGAGAACTTTCGAAAGTAAGCGCCTTAACCACTGAGCTACTAAACCGCCTTCTTTTGAAATATACGCGTGCTAGCTACTATCAAAATCTGATAAAAACTGTGGGTTTGTATGAAAAACGCTTACAGAAATTAAGGTGAAGGGGGAAAGGAGGAGATTGATTAGATTTATGTAAATCAAACATAAACAGTGTTTTTATATTTGTACACATATGCAAAGTTCTATCAAAATGGGATAAAAACTGTGTTTGTATAAATATTTTGCGAAAAGCGTTCCACGTGAGTTTCATACGCGCAACAGATGGCGTGATGGTGACACGAGCAACAGGTGGCATGTTGGTGACGTGAAGTCACGAACTCACAGATTTACCACCCTTTCAAACATCGCGTAACGCGACAAATAGAAGTTTTCACTTCAAAAATTATGTTCAGCCTTTTTCTGTCCTGAATTATATCACTGAAATTAGATACATAATTGTTTAGCAATGCTTTCCGGAGCATCCAACCCGTTTTGGATCTTTACATTTTACAGAATCGTATTTACGTGTCCAAGGCACCATTTATAAATTGTGAATTACAAGATTGAAAGAGATTATGATATAAATATAATTAAAGAAACAAGCCAAACCGAGAGTGATATGTGAGCGGTGAAGCTCTGTCCTCGCGTTTTGCAGGACGCCGGTACGAATCCCTGTCCGGGCATCCAGATTTGGGTTTTCCATGGTTTCCCCCGATCACTCCAGGCTTCCTTCAAAAGGCCATGACCGAATACATTCCCATTCCCCGACCCCTGTGCTATCTCGCCTTTAATGACCTCGACGTCGACGAGGCGCAAAGCCATAAGTAAAAAAAAAAAAAAAAAAAAAAAAAAAAAAGAAACCAAACATACAATACAACATTATACAAATTAAACAATTTTATGTCGTATAGTGGCGGCCGCGTAACTCAGGAGGTAGGAGGTAGGGCGTCTGACTGCGAACCGGACGACCGGGGTTCGATCCCCGACGAAGTTTGTAACGATCGAGTCTTGTGACCGCTAGTTACATTAATATACTATATGTTTATTTTTTTGAAAATGGAGTATATTTTAGATAGCTTTTGGGTGCTAAGCGACTGGTCAGGAATCCCAGCAGGCAGCAGGCCGGTTACTAGAATTAGCGAGGGGAGAAGAGTGCGAGCCTAATGGAAGGGAGATTTGTGCGTGCCAGGTAGACAGGCAGGGTGATCTGGGGATTTTTTTTTTGTTGGTTTTTTTTTTTTTTCATGTGGAACGACGAACGAGAGGAGAGAAGTGCTGGCGGGCATTCGCGATCGGTCGATGTGCACTGTCTGTGCGCTAATGGGACTGTGCTGCCTGGAACGGGACATCAGCTATTTTGTTTGAGCAGATGTGCTCAGGCAAAGGACGTCCTGAGGAACTGTGCCACACTGGTCCGTAGCAGAGCAAGAAACTTCATCCAGTGTGTGTGGCCGACATCAAATTCGGTAATTATAATTCGCCATATGAAGGACATTGTGCTAGCTACAAGTGCAAGTTCATAGCATTGCCCAGCTACGACCCTGCAGATAAGAACTCTCATTGACCGGAGCAAACAATCATTTGACAAGTGAACACTTAAAATATTGAATATTTCACTGAGTAATTTTATGTAGAATACCCTGGCGCCCGCAGAAGGACAGTTGATTGATTTTAATTAATTGTTGTTATATAAAAATGTATTATCATCAATTTTAATAAAACACTGATAATTTGTCATACAAAATATTCACTTAAGTTCTACGCAGCAGAAATAGACCAGCCCGTGGTCCGTCACCCTACCGCTTCCACGTGCGCCGCACACTGTAGCGGTTCCCGGGATTCGGTGGTTGGTACAGCTGTAGCTGTGCACTGCATCGGTTCCCGGTATGGGAGGTTGAGCAGTGCATACCAGCTTTCACGCCAGGGCGGTGGCCGGCCTTCAATCTACCGCGGGTCGTTATCGCCTAGCCTTGGCGTTTCCGCGAGCAACACCGCCGAAGAGAGTCGCCAATGTACACCCAGAGGCAGGGGGCTGTAAGGGGTATGTATAAATGAAGAGGTTAGCACAGGGTAGGAAGGGATGGAGGATTGCATCAAACCAGTCGAAAGACTGACGACAAAAAAAAAAAAAAGATGCAACATCAAGAAAAGTTCTAGAAAATACACTCCCCGACAATTTTTAAGAGAAGCTGTTATCAGGAAACACAGACTGGATAACTACCTCATTGATCAGGGAATCATCCTCATGTCTAAACAATCCAATAATTTATCTGAATAATAACGTGATGGACGGCAGTTTCACTGCAAAACTATTTTCGGGTTTCTTAAAATTTACTTGAAATTCTTTCACTGTTAGAGGTACCTCCGTCCACAATTTTTTTCAGTCCCTGACACTCTTACTATTACTATTACTCCACGATTTACAAAACGTGTGTGGTGGAGGGTGCATTGCACCTATCCGAATGGGTAGTAATTTGGAAAGGATATACGTGATATGTCAGGAGGTGCCCAAGGGCTTTTGCGACGAACCACTCCAGCATTCACCTGGAGTGTTCTAGGAAAACCATGGAAAACCCAGATCAGGATGGCCATTTTTTTTTTTTTTCCTAATACTCCGACAATTTAGGACCATTAATCTTAGCTGCTTTGCATTATTTGTGGAGTCTAAATTCGCATTTTTCATATTCGCATTCTGACGGGAAATGGGTGAAGTATTTTGGGCTGAAACATTCAATTTATTCGCACCGGCACATCCTCTTCGACCAACTGAAGGATCCTCGGGCCTCACGGTGTTCCTCAAAAATAATTCACATCAAGACGTTTCCATATTTTATCAGCCAATATGGTCGCCATTTTCGGTGTGTAGTGCACGTCCGACCTGTCAAATGCGTCCCAGCTGGCAGCTATCATCGGTCGAAGGTCAACGAAGCCCCAGTTGTTTCTGCGACACAGCTCCTGCAAACTACAATTCAAATTAAAAATATTCCACCATAGGGCCTCCCCACAATCGATGCGCGGCACGACACTACAAATGGAGAACTGCAACGATACCGAATTATCCCGCGCGACTGCATACGCCTTCTTACCCAATTTGTCCATAGATTTCACTATATCTGCAACAGAAACGTGACACGAGTCATTAGTACCGACGTGCGCGGCTACTCTTAACTGACGGCTCTCTGATTGCTTTCGGAATGACCTCCATGACACGTGGTACGGTTGCTCCTGGAAGACAAACAGAATGCACGTTAGAATGAGGGTCTGCACCGTTCTTCATGGCTATTTCTCGAAGCGGTTTCTCCAAACGTCGAACGTTGGAGCTGCCAATGACCAGTAACCCTTTTCCTGGCATCGCTTGGGGCCTGCGAACAAATTTTCTCTTCTGCGCTTCTGGGCCATCCACACTTGAATCTTCAGCCTCCTGCAACACGGAAAACGCATTCCTTAGTGGCAACACATCATTTTCCCGTCGGCTAATTGGGAATTTTGACGCCTTTCTCCGATCCACACGATGCCAGACGGTTTCTGCAACAGGTTCTTGAAAATCCCGACTTTGTGGTTCTGCTACGGTTGGCTGCAGAATTTCTTCAACGCACTGCCGCTCCTCGTCTAGGATGCTCCATACCTGTGCTTGAAGAGATGCCATAATAGTAAGGATCTACCCGAGAGCCAGACGCCTACTGGAACACATTGCACAAGCCATGTCCCTTGAAACAGCAAAAAACGGAATAAATATATCAAAAGACAAAAATTGGAGACTGCTACTAACGGCTGCTGATTCACACTTACACACCTATTCAACGATAAAAACAAAAGCTCACTAGCACAATTTAAATCAAACACACAAGTCGGCGACTGCTGCTAACGGTTGCTGTAGTTCGACTGGTGATTCACTACGTACACAGAAAATTCAAAGATAAAAAAAGCTAACTAGCACACTTTAAATATATATATAAAAACTATCTAGCACCTTCAAATATGGCCGAGTCTGGTGGGTGTGCGTTGTCGTGGGATTCACGGTCCTGCCATCCGGATTTCGGTGTTCGTGGTTTTCCGTAATCACTTGCAGGAGAATTCCTAGATGATTCCTTCGAAGCGCCATGGTCGAATTCCTTCCAGTTATTAATAAATTGGAGGTCGATGAGCCTTAAATGCCCTAACAAAAAGAAATGAAAGTATTATGTTGGTCCATCCACTTTTCGTATCGGCCGCTCGATGTATTACGGACGCTGCAATTAGGTGAAACACCACATAACGGAAGTAGGACTCGAAGATCAATTCAACAGTGGAGCAGACCATTCAGTCAAAGCGGATCACTTGTTGCCGATGGGAAAGTGCAATACTTCAGATAACTCAAACTATTAATGTCAGAAAAATAGTTCAAATATTGTTTTATTCCACATTGAATTGGAACCACAATGGATTAAACCACTCTAAAAGTATCACTTATTATATTTGCTGATTTCTCAAACATTCTGCGGCGAGACTATACAGCGATTAACTACCTATTTTCTTATGATTTCATAAGAGAAGCAAAAAACATCTGTCAGCAGGATATATTACTACAATACTGATATTACTTCACATTATGGGTGATAACTTTTCCGAAATGGCAACCAAAATCACATAAATATTCAAATGCATACTTTAATAAGGTTCGCAACCGTAATCCTCTTCGCACGTAAAACCCAGTTTCATGTTCTTTCCGGTGAAAAAACCACGATGGTAAGCAATTATTGTATTATATATTAAAAGTTGTATTGAGATGGATGCCTTCATTTGCAAGCGTACGTTATCTATTCTAGAACTAAGAAATTTGCATTACTGAATATCAGATATGATCAATATTAATATAAGGCCATTTTGGTCACAATGTCTATCACGCTGTGACGTCAAGCGCGTGGCCTTCGTTGCAGAACTAACGACGGGCAGAGATGTTACTACAAAATCGAGGCTATGAGCGTTAATTAATAACAATTCCATTTAGTTAAGCACCTGCGATTAAATAAATTGCCAGAAAGCTAAAAGAAAAGTTGTATTTCGTTTACATTAACATATTAATTATTAGTTTCTCTTTTTATTCATACTCGTTCGGAGTAGATGTTTTCGTTATATTTCATGTCCATAGATATGAGAGATATTTTCGAGTAGCAATATTAGGGGAGATTTTGATTAGATTGAAATGCTCCCCGGCCAGAATAAGTAGCATTCACCGTTACAACAGAAAGCATGAGTAATTTAATTTTTCGAATTATTTAAGTTATTTTCATGAGCGCCATGTTACTGTTAACTGCGTATATATGTTACAATGTAGTTATGTTTTACATCTGAATATTATAGTTTTTATATAAATTATAATCTACTTAAATTTTAAGAGACGTTGCAATATTTATATCGAATATAAATATTGCTATGTATCGTAAAATGTAAGTAGATTATGCGCATGAAAGTAGTTCCACATTTATAGCGATGTATGCGGCCTGGACCAGGATTAAAACTAATATTTTTTATTTTATTTTTTTATTTTTATTGGCATCTGGTTTCCAAGACCATGCAGCCAGCACAAAAAACTAATATTGCGCGGCGTAACATAACTTTTTAAGATTTATTTTTAATTTGCTTTGCTTTCACTGGCTCCATATTACTGACGTCATTAGTTTAATACTTGTAATTAGTTATAACTGTATCAGCCGTTCGAATTTTGTTACATGGTTCTGAATCATGGATACTGAATAAGAAAGATGTAAGAACTCGGAAAGGTGTTAATTTCCTTTTCTTTCTTTGACATCATACAACTAACGTTATTAGATATTTTTTTTTTTTGATGGCTTTCGGCAACTAAGCCATTCAGCCAGCTCAATGTGTTTATGTTATCTCTTCCAGTGAATTAGTTTCTCCAGTACGTTATGATTCCTAAGTATAGACACCACAGGACGGACAGGACATTCACTCAGACACACAACACTTAAACATCCATGCCCGCGGCCGGATTCGAACCGGCAACCTATGGCACGCGGAGCTAGTGCTCTAGGCCGTACGCTACCGAGGCCGGTGACCTTATTACTTCAAACGCATGTAAGCACTTAAAACTGTATCGCAATGTAAACTTCAACCTAAATATGTAAAACAATTATATTCACCTGGGAAGAAATAACTTGTCATAACATTCCGTTCATTTTTGACATGCTTTGTAGCTAGTACAGGAAAAAACTGTTATCGAAAAAACCCTGGCAGCTTTAAATCCAAACTGTAAGAGTTTTAATATCTGGAAGTTTTGGATCATTTTCCACTTTTGTTGATAATATTGATAAATAAATATTGCCAAAGCAATCTAATGTTACTTCGTTTACCTCATTCCAAACCAGTTTCACTTCTTTATAGAAGCATCTTCAGCAGTTTCTCCTGTTGATTGCATATACATGTTTTAATGTGGTTATGTTTACATTTTGAATATTGAATTTTTTACATAAACTATAATCTACTTATATTTTACGATACATAACAATATTTATATCGAATATAAATATGGAATATAAATATTGCAATGTCTCTTAAACTGTAAGTAGATTATAATTTATATACAAACTTCAATATTCAGATGTAAAACATAACCACATTGTAACATATCTACGCAGTTAACAGGAGAAACCGCTGAAGATGCTTCTATAAAAGAAGTAAAAGGCGTTTCGAAATTTAATGAACGAACAAACATTCAATTGCTTTGGCAATATTTATTTTTCAACGTAACCGTTTTGTTTCGAAAACCATTTTACTGTGTGAAAGAATTTCCTTATTGGAATTTTGTAGCTAAAGATGAAGATGTATATACCATATAATTTTTTTAAACTGCTAAGAAATTTATATATTAACTAGCCCGTACCCGCGACTTCATACGCGTGGATTAAGAATTTTTTTTGCCAAAATTAAATATAGAAAGTTGTTGGTAACGAAGGATTGGTCCCAAACAGTATCGAGTCGGAATAATATGACAGGAAAGCTATCACTATATCATTTTACCGTCGAACCTGTCTCTTGAAGAGAATCAATTTCCAACATATTTCTGTCACCATTCGATAAGGTCTCAAAATTTCGTGACTACAAATGTTAATCGTACTGGAAAAAATATCCTGTGCCCTTCATACAGACTTCCTTATAAAATTCCATCACAACGATATAGCCATTTAGTCGTCAAAACGTAACAAAAAGACGGAGACTTACTTCCGTATTTATAATAATATTACTGTGGTTCACACTCACACACTGACTGCGAACAACACCTGAGGGATCATTATAACGTAAAAAAGTGCACACCTACAACATTGCAAGACTACCTACGATTTGCCTCGCATTGCACCCCTAACTTTCTAATATCTACAGTTTAACATTCAATCCGAATAACCTACGGCTCAGGCCTGACTCTTACGATGAAAAACAATTTTTAAAAATGTTAGCCTCCGTGGAGATTTGAACCGGAGACGACTACGTTCGCAAGCAAGCACTTAAACCACTCAGTTGCCAGTCCACTATACGGAAACACGCTACGGAGACGACCATATCCAACGTGTCTATCTATCGCCTTGTTTAGAAGTTATGAGACAACATGTGTTATTTATAAAGATAATTTTCAACCAAATGTAGACAGTATTTTTCTCCTTGTTTCAAAGGATAAGTGTGCAAAGTTTCATCGAGATCGGATGAAAACTGTGTATTTGTATGAAGAGCAAACAAACAAACATACATTCATCTTTGTATATAAAGATATTACTGTGGTTCACACTCACACACTGACTGCGAACAACACCTGAGGGATCATTATAACGTAAAAAAGTGTACACCTACAACATTGCAAGACTACCTACGATTTGCCTCGCATTGCACCGGTAACTTTCTAATATCTACAGTTTAACATTCAATCCGAATAACCTACGGCCCAGGCCTGACTATTACGATGAAAAACAATTTTTAAAACCCTTAGCCTCCATAGGTGATTTGATACGGAGACCACGACATCAGTAAGCAAGCGCTTTAGCCACTGAGCTACCAGCCCACTTCACGGAAACACGGTACGGAGACGTCCATATCCAACATGTATGTCTATCGAGGTATTTCGAAGTTATGAGACAAAATGTGTTATTTATACAGATAATTTTTCAACCAAATGTAGACAGTATTTTTCTCCTTGTTTCAAAGGATAAGTGTGCAAAGTTTCATCGAGATAGGATGAAAACTGTTGATTTGTATGAAAAACAAACAAAGTCCAGTGCCCTCCCTACAGATTTTCTCGTCAAATTCCCTCAATATCAGTATAGGCATATAATTGTCAAAACGTAACATAAGTCAGAGACTTACTTCCGCATTTATAGTATTCCTACTGCAAATTACACACACACTGACTACAAATCACCACTGATGGATCAATATAACGTAAAAAATGGTTACATCTACTGTATTTCAAAACTACCTACGAATTGCCTCAGGTTGCACCCCTACCTTTGTGATATCTACAGTTTAAAATTCAATCCGAGTAACCGACGGCCCAAACGTGACTCTTACGATCAAAAACAATTTTTAAAAATCTTAGTCTCCACGCAGATTTGAACCGGAGCCCACGACGTTCGTAAGCAAGCGCTTTAGCCACTGAGCTGGCAGTCCAGCAAACGGAAACACGGTACGGAGACGTCCATATTTAACGTGTCTGTCTATCGCCGTATTTTGAAATTATGAGACAAAATGTGTTATTTATACAGATAATTTTTCAACCAAATGTAGACAGTATTTTTCTCCTTGTTTCAAAGGATAAGTGTGCAAAGTATCATCGAGATCGGATGAAAACTGTGGGTTTGTATGAAGAACAAACAAACTAACAAACTAACAAACCAACAAACATACATTCATCTTTATATATAAAGACTAGCTGATACCCGCGACTTCGTACGCGTGGATAAAGAATTTCTTTGCCAGAATTGAATATAGAAAGTTGTTAGTAGCAAAGGATTGGTCCCAAACAACACCGAGTCGGCATAATATGACCGGAAAGCAACTACTATATAATTCTACCATCGAACCTGTCTCTTGAAGAGAATCAATTTCCAACATATTTAAAAACAGAAAAACAAACGAAGGAGAGGGGATGTGTGGGGGGTGGGGAGGGATGTTAACTAAGGGCAGGTTTATTTCAGCTTGCTCTTTTCTTCTTTCTTCAGCATGAGCATCCGATTCTTGGGTTCTAATAACTTTAGCTGCTAATGCTCTGCTAGAGCTACAACTTAAGCCAGTTTACGCCCGCAAGGCATGTCAAAAAAGAAGGCAAAATAAACTGGGGCCAGAAATATTTAAGCAGACACAAAGTAATAGGACAGAGAAAATCGACATCTATACTAAATAATACGTTTTTTCTCTAAACTAAATTTACTAACAAATTTTACACTAACATAATGCGCGAGAAGCATAGCTTGAGCAAGCGACGTAACATTACAGACTAACACACATCCGTCTCTCTGTCACCATTCGATAAGTTCTTAAAATTTCGTGACTACAACTGTTAATAATACCAAAAAAAAAATGTCCTGTGCCGTCCCTACAGATTTTCTTGTCAAATTCCGTCAATATCGGTATAGACATTCAGCTGTCAAGACGTAACAAAACACAGAGACTTTCGTCCGTATTTATAGTATTATTACTGCAGATCACACACACACTGACTGCGAATCACCCCTGAGGGATCTATATAACGTAAGAAAGTGTACTCCTACAGCATTGTAAGACTACCTACGATTTGCCTCGGATAGCACCCCTAACTTTGTGATATTCACAGTTTAACATTCAATCCGAATAACCGACGGCCAAGGCGTGACTCTTACGATCAAAAACAATTTTTAAAAATCTTAGCCCACCTGGAGATTTGAACCAAAGACCACGACCCAAGCAATAGTAAGCTAACGCTTTAACCACTCAGCCACACGACCACTTCACGCAGAAATACTATGGAGACCTCCATATCCAATGCGTCAGTCTATCGCCATTCAGTAATATTTCGAAATTTTAAGACAACATGTATTATTTATACAGATTATTTTTCTCCTTGTTTCAAAGGATAAGTGTGCAAAGTTTCATCGAGATCGGATTAAAACTGTGGATTTGTATGAAGAACAAACAAACTAACTAACTAACAAACAAACATACATACATTCATCTTATTATATATAGAATACTGCCGATCACACACACACTGACTGCGAATCACCCCTGAGGGATCAATATAACATAAGAAAGTGTACACCTACAGCATTGTAAGACTACCTACGATTTGCCTCGGATAGCACCCCTAACTTTCTTATATCTACAGTTTAACATTCAATCCGAATAACCGACGGCCAAGGCGTGACTCTTACGGTCAAAAACAATTGTTTAAAGTCCTAGCTTCCATGGAGACTTGAACCGGAGACCACGACCCAAGCATCAGTAAGCAACCGCTTTAACCACTCAGCTACATGACCGCTGCAAGGAAAAACAGTACGGAGACCTCCGTATCCAATGCGTCTGTCTATCGCCATTCAGTAATATTTCGAAATTATAAGGCAACATATATTATTTATACAGTTATTTTTCAACCAAATGTAGACTATTTTTATCCTTGTTTCAAAGGATAACTGTGCAAAGTTTCTTCGAGATCGGATGAAAACTGTGGATTTGTATGAAGAGCAAACAAACAAACAAACAAGCATACATACATTCATTTATATATATATAGATAACGGTCCATGGAAATCGCATTCCTGGAAGTTACATATTTGTAGTTAGATTTGAAATTGTTTAAAATTTTGGGGTTAAGTTACGCCCGACTATAGGCAAGAAGTTGTAAGATCCAAACAGATTTTAACTTCCTGCTCCAGTGCCAAGTGAAGTAGCATCAGATTTGGAGCCAGACCCTAAGGTTGGAAAAATCTCTTCAGTAGTTTATGCGTGATGCCTGAACAAACAGATGCAGCTCTATTACAGTATAGATTATTGAAATCATATTAGTGTGTACAGAATAGGGCGTACTTCAAAAACAGCAACCATGTTCAGTACGAATACAGTTTATATTAACTCTTGGCGTATATACGGAGCTTGGTGAGTGAGCGGTAAGACTCTGACTTAGACTTCGGAAAGACGCGGGTGCAAATCCCCTTCTGTCATCCAGACTTCACTTTTACATAGTTTCCCGAAATCAATACAGGTGATCGCAGGTAAGGTTCCTTCAAAAAGCCATGGCCAAATACCATCCCGTTGCTTGTCACCGATCCTTTCAAGCCTCTAATAACCTAGACGTCGACGAGACCTAAAGTAAAACATAAGGGAACTGCACCGTTATTATTAATGTGTTGAGGGCAGGATATAAAGTTCAATATATATTTTTGCAATATCTTTAGTATATGCAAAATTGGGAACTTCATATATATATTACATTATTAATATTTAATTTGGTAAACAGTTTTCAATTTTAAAATGTTTTTATGAACTTTGGGCTTTGTCTGTACGGGTGGAATTTAGTAATTGATTTTAAACTTACTTCTCGATGAGCTAGAGACTTGAAATTTTGACCATAGTTCAGAACTGGATGACAATGCATGAAAATATGAAAAAAATTGGAAAAGTTGTGCAGAAAATTTTAAAATTCGGGAAAAACTGAAAGTACTCTTTCTATGCACTGATTTGGCTAATTTTTTTTAAAATGTTCGTAATAGTTGGAATAAGGTTTTTAATTAATGAAAAATTGGAAAATTTGCCCGGAAAATTGGAAAATTATGAGGAAACTGAAAGTACTCTTTTATTTGGACTGATTTGGCTAATTTTTCTTAAATGTTCGTGATAGTCCGAATAAGGTTTTTGGTTAATGAAAAATTGGAAAAGTTACCCGGAAAATTAGAAAATTCGGAGGAAACTGAAAGTCCTTTTTCTGTGTACCGATTTGGTTAATTTTTCTTAAATGTTCGTAATAGTCCGAATAAGGTTTTTAGTTAAGGAAAAATTGGAAACGTTGCCCGGAAAATTGGAAAATTCGGAGAAAACTGAAATTCTTTTTTTTCTTTGTACCAATTTGGATATTTTAAAAATGTTCTTAATAGTCTGAATAAGGTTTTTAAACAAAGAAAATTTGGAAAAGATGCCTGGAAAATTCTGGAAAAACTAACTTGCTTTGGTCTTTGTCCGGGTGAAGCTAGAGACTTGAAATTTAGACTATTGCTCAGAACTGGATGACAATGCATGAAAATGTGAAAAATTGTCCGCAAAATTTGGGAAAAACTGAAAGTACTCTTTTCTATGGACCGATCTGACTAATTTTTTTAAATGTTCGTGATAGTGGGAATAAGGTTTTAAGTTAATGAAAAATTGCAAAAGATGCACATGAAAACTGGAAAATTTCGACGAAACTGAAAGATTTTTTCTGTGTACCGATTTGGCTAACTTTTTTAAATGTTCGTAATGGTGTGAATAAGGTTTTTAATTGATGAACAATTGGCAAAGGTGCCCTTGGAAAATTCGGAGAAAACTGATATTCTTTTTTTTGTGTACCAAATTGGCTAATTTTTTTTTTTTTTTTTTTAAATGGTCTTAATAGTCTGAATAAGGTTTTTAAAGAAAGATAAATTGCATAAGTTGCCTGGAAAATTCGGGAAAAACTAACTCGTTTTGAGCTTTGCCTGTCCGGCAAGGAACAGTAGTCGCGGTGCCGCAGCGTAGAATAGAGAACAGTCAGCTGTTTTATTCTGATTTCTATTTCTATGCACTATTAAAATTAAAGAAACTTAATAGCAGTTGTAGGATCAGTCGTTACGATATTATTTAATGTTCAATTAATTTTTATTTCTCCTAGTCTCAATCAGATTCCTAACTCTAGATAGCCTCCCTGATAGAAAAGTATGGTATCCCGGCCCGACATCGTTACATGCCCGGAAGAAGAGAAGTAGGTGGACAACCGATAGACGGCGCTAGCAACAGGCCAACTAGCGCCACTGCATAGCAGGGTTTCCGCCGCGGCCAATTAGAAGCGATTTGCATAGTATAAATACAGCCGCGCGGTCCCACTTAGGACAGTGCTGTGTTCACTTCTACTCAGTTTCGCTTCCGTCTCTCTGTGCATTGCCTATTGGACTCTGATCAGAGCGCATCTCGGTTTGCGTTCGGTTACTCCTTTGCATTCTGTGCATCGCAAATTGGACTCGGATCAGTGTGCGTCTCAGTCTACGTTCGGTTTCTTCCTTGGACTCTGCGCAGCTCATCTTGGACTTTTCTTCGGTTCTCGCTTGATCGTCTCCGACTGACCGCCCGTCCGCCGCGTTGACATTTCGGCCGCCGTGCGGACACAGGAAAAAGTTTATCTTGTGGTAAAGGAGACAGCCACTCAACGCAAGCGACGCTTAGAAAAGCAGAAGCAAAAGCGACTTGCAACGCTTCAACAGGAATTGGAAGCAGATCGGTCTGTAAGATTAGCCAAACGTCGGAAGCGAACAATAGAAGTTCTTGAACATCAGCGTAATGTCGAACGCATTAATGATAAGGAACGTATGGCTCATGCAAGATCCATCGAGAACTCGTTCACACAATCTTCTCGACCTGCTAGTGGCGCACAATGACATGCAAGAGCAAATAAAACATTTAATCAGCCTAGCTCTCGACTGGAATCGAGTTGATTTAGATTCTCGGAATCAAAAACTAGAGAGACAAGTCGGGAACGTGAAGCAAGATTACGATGTCGACGTTATGCTCAACTGTTAGTTGACGACTCAGACTTTCAATCAACTATAAACACTTTTTTGCAACAAGTGTTGTGATATCAGCCAAAATTCTGCTACTCTAATCAGGTACTAAATTATCGTTTGACTTTGCCAAAGCCATACTTGCCACCGGAACTTGTGATTAAAAATGATTTACTTGTTTGTCATCGATGCAATATGCATTTGAAAAGCTCAAAGAGTCATGCTCCATCTAAGGCATATTGGAATAACTTGCTTCCAGGTGATATGCCTGGTGAAATTGCAGCATTAATTGTACAAGAACAACGTTTACTACAGCGCATCATTCCGTATGTCAAAGTGATCAAATTTCCAGGTAGATTTGATCAATACGGTTTCAAAGGACATGCAACATGATTTGCTCTCGATATTTTTGAAGTCAGTGAAAACCTGCCTGAAATTCTTCCTCGATCGAGCACAGATGTAGGAATGGTTGTAGTAATTGAAACTCTGAATAACTTAAATTTATCAAGAAATTACAACATATCGCCGGATCGTGTCTACACAGCGCTTGATTGGTTAATTGCAAATAACCCACACTACAAGAACGTACAAGTAAATCGATTAAATACGCAGGATTTCATTCACATTATTCCAGCTCAGCCGGAACAACCCGACGAATCTGATGACCAAGCTACTGATGTTCCAACTGCAGTGCCTATATGGAAATTAATGATTTATCGGGAATCGTACATCCTTCGTGGAATCAAAATGATGAAATCATCCGATCTGGAAATGCTGGACATCAATGCTTTGCCATGGTTTTTACAAATTTAATTCTTGCTGTCATTCTTCCACTGAGCCAATGGGATACAAATGTTTTAAATCGAAACATGTTCGAGAGGCGATAGATTTTACGAAGGGAAACTAAAAATCAACCAGGGGCTTTTCCAATTGATAATCGTAGCTGTTTAGAGATCAGAAATGTTGATGTTGTAAGACATGATATCCTTATGTTGAATATAATCATTTAGATGATGCCTTCAATGGCAGTTTATGCGACAGGGAAAAAGATGAAGTTAATTTCCTAAATCTTCGTGCTTCGATAGACATATTGTTCGTCGAACATAATGTTGGTATTTTGATAGTTGTCACTTGTCGGTAGTGCATATGGTCTCATGCATTATGATGACACGTTTTATTTCACCGATTCTCATTCATGCGGACCGAAGGAAAAAAAAATTGGAGCTCAAAATGGAAAAGCATGTATCATCGAATGCGACACACTTGACCAGTTTCTTCGTATTATCCGCCGAACTACACATTCCAATGCAGGTATACAATTTTCAATTAATGCAATCAATGTTGTCCTAAAAGAGATAGTTGTACCAATGCAACAATATTCAGAACGACATCCATTAATACATGTCAATGGAGATTATACTGAACAAAATGATCTAGAAAAAGAGCTAGTAAATGTATCGCAATTCGTTCGTGTGCAAACATCTGTAATGGCGCCAATTGATCACGAGCAGCCAGATGCTAATGACGTACCTATTTAAAGAAAGTAGAAATATTAAACAAATTTTTCACAAAACTAAGGACAATATTGTCGCACTTCAAGAGGGCCACGCCATTAAAAAGGAAAGAAATTATAGACTGTGGTCGCTCGAAGATTTTGCTAGACGATGTGAGAGTTGAAGAGGGGGAAAACAGTCCCTCCCATGCCTGGAAAGTTTGTGTGCTGGACGACGTCGTAATTCCTGCCACCAGTGCTTCGAAGGTAACTGTCATGTATCATACGCCACGTCTTTGTATGGACCTCCTAGTGGAATGTAATAGGAATTTACCACTGGAGAAAGATTTGTTCAACCCAGCCTCCTCTGTCTGATTTGAGAACGGAATTGGTGAACTGTGGGTAGTCAACTGCTGCATGGTGCCACATATTCTCCCAAGGCGCCAGTGTATAGCATACGCTGAGACGTTAATTGAAGGGTATCTGAGTGTCATCGAAACCTTTCGCGAAGAACCCACAAGTGTGATTGTAACGGAATCAACGAGACAAAACATTCAGTCCCGACTGTCGCCAGATCTGACTAAGGAACAACAGGAGAAGCTATTTGCAGTTCTTCAGGAATTCTTTGAATGTTTCAGTCCACTGATGAAGAGCAAGTCGACCCCATTGAAGGTACAACATCGAATTGATACTGGCGGCCTTCGTCCAATCAGCCAAAGAAATTATCGAGTTTCAGCAGCGGAGCGCCGAATAATTCAGCAAGAAGTAGAAAAGATGCTGAAGGACGACATCATTCGGCCGTCTCAGAGCCCATGGTCATCGCCGGTAGTGTTCGTAAGAAAGAAGGACGGCCACTGGTGGTTCTGCGTCGATTACCGAAAACTCAATAAGGTGATAAAAAATGATGTTTACCCTCTTCCGCGAATTGACGATACGTTGGACTGTCTGAACGGATCTAAGTTTTTCTCGACTATGGACCTATACTCAGGATACTGGCAGATAGAGGTAGACGAAAGCGATCGAGAGAAGACTGCATTTCTTACCCCCGATGACCTGTATAAATTCAATGTAATGCCATTTGGTTTGTGTAATGCGCCAGTAACATTCGAACGTATTATGGATAATCTTTTACGTCATCTGAAGTGGACGATGTGTCTCTGTTATTTAGAAGATGTTATAGTGTTCTCCGAAACCTTCGATGAACACGTAAAAAGACTGAGAGCTGTTCTTATGTGCCTGAAACAAAGTGGCTTACAACTTAACCCAAGAAAGTGTCTTTTCGGAGCAAAATAAATAAAAATACTTGGGCATCTTGTGTCAAGCGAAGGTGTGCATCCGGATCCAGACAAGGTGAGGTCTATAACGGGATTTCCTGTTCCTAAGAATACCAGCGACGTGAGGAGCTTTCTTGGCCTATGTTCTTACTATCGACGTTTTATAAAAGACTTTTGTATGAAAGCCAGGCAGCTCCAAGAATTGATAAAAAGTGGTGCTAAATTTCTCTGGGGTAGATCTCGACAAGAGTCTTTCAACATTTTGCAAAAGGCTCTGACGATTGACCCTGTGCTTGGCCTATATGATGAGAAAGCGCCTATTGAGCTGCATACAGACCCTAGTGGTTATGGAATTGGCGCTGTCTTAGTACAGATTCAGGATGGGAAAGTGAAGGTAATAGTTTATGCCTCCAGGACACTCAACAAAGCCGAAAGAAACTATTCAACAATGGAGCGTGAATGTCTTGCTGTCATATGGGTTGTCTGCAAAATCCTACCATACCTCTTTGGACGACCATTTACAGTTATAACAGATCACCATTCACTTTGCTGGTTAACAGACCTTAAGGACCCATCAGGACGACTTGCCAGGTGGGTACTACGTCTTCAAGAATACGACATTAGTATAGTCTACAAAAGTGGAAGGAAGCACCAGGATGCCGACTGTCTCTCGAGGAATCCAGTGGTGGAACAGCAAGAAAATGAAGAGAGTAATGACTGTCTCGCTACTCTTCACGTTCTCTCTGAGGAACAAAAGAAGGACACCAAATTGTTGCAAATTAAACTTGCCTTAGATCGCTCAGATGATCTGAATGGAGAATTTAAGATGATAAATGAGTTGCTTAAAAAGAAAAACTTTGACCCTTTTGGAAGGAGATGGCTTCCAGTGATTCCCAAGCACATGCGCTTCGAAATTCTTCAACATTTCCACGACGCGCCTACTGAGGGCCATTTAGGGTTTCTTAAGACTTATGAGAGAATTCAGAAGAGATTTTTATGGCCAGGATTATTTAGAAGTATTCGTCACTATGTTTTGCACTGTCGAGAATGCCAGAGAAGGAAGACAGTTCCTCAGAAACTACCTGGACGGCTTATACCAATTCCGCCTGCAGGAACGCCTTTACAGCGTGTCGGGATTGACTTGCTTGGACGATTCCCGACGTCTACTAGTGGTAATAAGTGGATTATTGTTTGTACTCATTATCTGTCCAGGTACGCCATTACAAAACCTTTGAAAACAGCTGAAGCATCTGAAATTCATCGTGGAGGACATTTTATTAAAACACAGGGCCCCAAGTTCAGTGATCACGGATCGAGGAAAGATTTTTCAGTCAAGACTTGTGACCGAGATCTACCGTCGATATAACATTACACATCAAATGACGACTGCTTACCACCCTCAAACTAATGGACTTACAGAACGTTTCAACAAACCCCTGGCTCACATATTCTCCATGTACGTGAGTGTCGAGCAAACCGACTAAGATGAGGTGCTGCCTTTTGTGATATTCGCCTACAATACTGCCAAACAAGACACAACCGGATTTACGCCATTCTTCCTGGTACACGGACGTGAAGCAACAACGACCATGGACACTGTGTTCCCGTTCCATCCTGATGACGTGGACGACGATTACATCGCCAAATTAGTAACAAGAGCTGAGGCTCAAGAGAATGACCGCCGGAGGGATGATGCGAGTCACCATTCTGTTTCGTACCAACCTGGCGACCTCGTCTGGATATTTACTCCCGTCCGTAAGGTTGGCCTGTCCGAGAAGCTCCTCAGACGTTACTTTGGACCATACAGGATCGTACGAAGGTTATCTGATGTCACTTATGAAGTCGAGGATTTCGATCCACACTCGAAACGACGAAAGGTGAGAGACACAGTTCACGTGCTGCGACTGAAGCCTTACATGGACCCATCGAATCAGAGTGAACTTGAAGACCCGGCATTCTTCAATAAACCAAAGGGCCTCAAAAGCTGTGGATCTCGTCTGGGCTCGAAGATGTCGACGACTAGGGACGTCACCGCCCATCAGGAACCAAGGTGCGCGGGACCTACGACTCGCTCCATGACCAGAGCAATGTAATATCGGGATGCTGTTCCCTTCAGGAGGGGGCAATGTCGCACATCAAGAGGATCAGGCCATTAAGAAGGAAAGACTGTTGTAGTTTAGTGGTTAAGTTAAGAGACTGTGGGAATAAAGGTCTTTGGTTCGAATCCAAGAAGTCCTGTAAAATTTTAATTTCTTAATTTTGCGTAAACTGTTCTGGAATGTTCTTGTCCTAACTAGTGTTAGTGTTCTAGACTGTTCTTCATTACTATATAAGCGATACTCCTTTTTAGCCAGAGTCAGTTCGCTCCGTGCTCCTGTACTGTACGAATTGTTTAATAAAGCTACGTTCCGTTAAAGTGTGTGTGTTCATCAATGACATCACTACGCCCAAGAACTCTGATTGTGGTTTACTACGTGACAATATTGTGAACGTAAATTGGGAGTTAAAAACAGAGGAATTTTCATGGTTCTATCTCTTCCCCTATGGCAAAAATGGCTTGAACGAAAAGCGCTTGGTCAAAATTACTCCACTGGATTATTTTCAGCAGCGAATTCTAGGCTTGGATACGCGTTTTCAAAGGACAGAATATTTGTTTTATGCGCTATAGATGTTTGTATATCATAGTGTTCAGTCCACAACCAATGCATGTGGCAGAGTTGTACGTGGACAACACGGTATTGTTGAACATCTTCATTTATATTTAAAGAATCTCAGAGGATCTGCATCAAATTGGCGAAAAGCTCATAATGAATTAATTGCATTTATTCGTTGTCTTGGTCCCCCAACTTGGTTTCTTACTTTGAGCTGTAATGATTTGAATTGGACTGACATGCGCAAAGCTTTATTGATTGCAGATGATAGACTTGATGAAGATCCTAGCCAATTAAACGTCGATGAAGTGCAACGTATGATTGTTATGTTGAGCCCACATTTTTCACGTCGGGTTGATGCTTTCATAAAACAGATTAAATGTAATGATGATCTTCCTGGTGGAAAAATCGTTGATTTCTGGTATCGAATTGAGTTTCAGAACCGTGGAATTATGTACACGTATTCATTTGGTGCATGGATTGAAAACGCTCCATGTTCTGAAACTCATGAAGGACTTGTGTACATCGACCAAGTGATCTCAGGCCGCTTGCCAAGCGTAGAAGAAGAGCAAGATTTAAGAACACTCGTCAAACTGAACCAAATTCATCGCCATATGTATACATGTTATAAAAACAATTCTGATATATGTCGATTTGATTTTCCTCGTGACCCATGTCAACAAACTCGCATTGCACCACCGAGTTCAAACGAATTTATTCGAAATGGAGGAAGATTTTACACTTTAAAACGAACAACAAATGAGAAATGGGTCAATAATTATAATCAACAGAATTTTTGAAGCCCTAAATGCACTTGTTTTGGAAACGTCGACTTCTCGGGAGAGTCGTCTGAGGGATTTTCTGGGAGAGTTTTCCAAACGAGATTCGACTTCTTCGACTTTTCTTTCAGTAAGAACGGAGCGCTTACGTTTCTTAGGCATGTCCATTAGGGAACCTGTAGCACGCAATTTGTTTACCAATCTTTGTATAGTTGACCTGTGCGGCACTTCGGCTCCTAGAAATTTTTCAATAAACATATGCCTGAACCTCCTTGCAGATTCGTATTTCACATAACAATCATAAAGGTAAACTCGTTGCTCCAAAGTATACTTCATTTTGACTTCACAATATACTTGATCTTCACAAAATCTATTTGTGAACTGAGTTGCAACAGCAAATTTTCTGTGTTGCGAAGGGCCCGATATCGTCCGAGGGGCGGCCCACGCATTGTCGGAGCACGGGGGTTACCCGTACGGAAGTGGAGCTTAAGGAAAACATAAGAACTAAAATTAATAATATTTCTTCACAAAAACTGCAGGGAGTTAGCCAAAACATCCTTAGAAGATGTCAAGCGTATATTGAAGCCGATGGCCAACATTTCCAGCACGTGCTATAAGGTAAGAAGTCAAGGCAAGCATGAGACGTTCCTGAGCACGGGCGATGCGCGGTGTGACTTAACAGACAAGCGAGGGGGCGCTGTCCCGGGAGATTTTTGCCGTGCGCGCTGTCGCGTCATATATGAAACGCACTGTATATATATATACATATATAAAAATTCGCAGACATCAAGTAAATCACAGTTTCGTGAACTCGCAAAAAATCTACATCTACATCTACATTCATACTCTGCAAATCACACACATTGTGGGTGGCAGAGGGTGCTAAGCACCAATCCTAAACCCGCCCATTCCACTCCCGAATAGTGCGAGGAAAGAAGGAATACATATAAGTATCAGTACGGCATCTTATTTCTCTAATCTTATCCCGCCGGTCATTGCGACCTAAATAGGTTGGCGGAAGAAGTATTTCATTGCACTCGAAATTTAAATTTTTTCGCATATTCTCCAATAAATTCGAACGCAAGCTACGTCATCTGTCTTTCAAACTATCCTTGCCCAATCTATGTATCAATTCTGTGACGCTTTCATAAGGGCTGTAACAACAAGTCACGAATCTAGCGGCTCTCCTCTGCACCCTCTCAACTGAGTCAATCAGAACCATGCGATACGGATCCCAAACCCCAAAACAGTAATCCAGATGCGGACGCACTAGTGTTTTATACGCTATCTCCTTTGTTTTAGCATTACAATTCCTCAAAATACGACCTATGAATCGTATTTTTTTTTTTTTTTTTTTTTTTTTTTTTTTTTTTTTTTTTTTTTTTTTTTTAATGGCATTCGGCAACGGAGGCCATACAGCCAGCTCAATGTGTATTTTTTTCCAATGTATGGACGCCACAGGACGGACAGGACATTCACACAGACACACAACACTTAACATCCAAGCCCGCGGCCGGATTCGAACCGGCGGCCTTCGGCACGTGGAGCTAGCACTCTAGCCCCTACGCTACCGAGGCCGGCGAATCGTAATTTAGAATTTGCCTTGCCTACGACGGAAGTTATGTGCATGTCCCATTTCATGTTGCTTTGTACTATCACCCCCAGATACTTCACGGAATCAACCATGTCAACAGGTGAATTGTTTATTTTGTACTCGTGAACAAACTGATTCTTCTTGTTACTTATCCGCATTGCCTTGCACTTTTTGCAATTAAGTGTAAGCTGCCATTTACGGCACCAATCGAAAATAGCATCCAAATCACGCTGAATTTCTAAGCAATCGTCGGAGCACCTTATTTCCCTATAGATAACCGCATCGTCGGCAAACAATTGCAATTAGCATTTGACGTTTTCACCTAGATCGTTTATAAATATTAAGAAAAGAAGTGGACCTATTACACTCCCTTGAGGAACGCCCGAAGTAACATTTATCTTAGAAGAGGCTTCCCCGTCAACAAAGACATACTGTGATCGACCAGTTAGAAATCACGTATCCACTCGCAAATCTGAGCCGAAATACCGTAAGCTCGAATCTTCGCTAAGAATCGGTTGTGAGGCAGAGAATCAAAAGCTTTCTGAAAATCCAAAAAACTGCATCAACTTGCGAACCTGCATCGATAACTTTCATTATGTCGTGGGAAAATTGGGCCAATTGTGTTTCACACGATCTCTTCTTCCGAAAATCCGTGTTGACATGGTGTAAGTAACTCGTTCTCATCTAGAAACTTCATTATGTTCGAGCATATGACATGTTCCAGAATTCTGCTGCAGACCGATGTTATCTGCTTTATGTTGTCATGAGTTTATCTCGAATGTTGTGTACAATCTCTGGTCGTAATTGTATGAAAAATCTTTGGTGTATATATGTTTAGTGGAAAGGAACGGAATACAACCACATTATATTTCCCTAGTTGTAAATGGTAAGGCTCCCCATGTAGAAGAATCCAGAGGTAAAACATCCCTTCACTCAGATCTCCGGGAAGGGAATGCATTGAGAGGGAATACCTTTAAAAAGAAGAAGGGATGGAAAAAGGAGGGAAAGATAAGGACTGGAACATGGATTGTACGAATATTATAACAGTCATGATAACTAGAAAATGAATAATAGGAAATGAGTAAGAATAGTTTAGATGCACTTGGCATGTGTGCAGTGAGAGGGGGAGGAAACGGTGAGGTAGAAAGTGGAGATTATAGAGATTATAAGTTTTTCTACTCAGGAGAGGAGAAGAATGGTGAAAATGGAGTAGGAATAATGATAGGAAAGAAACTGAAGAATAAGTTTATGAAGGTGCAATGGTAGATTGATGATGCTATGACTGCAGGGTAGTACGAAAGATGTGGTATTAATACAGGTATACATGCCAACTAGCCAGCATAGAGATGTGGAGGTAGAAGAATACTGTGTGAAGATGGAAGAACTTATTGAGGAAGAGAATAGAAATACTTGTTTCATCATTATATAGGAGTCTGTAATGCAGTGATAGGTGAAGTAAAACAAGAAGATGTAATAGAAAAATTTGGATTAGGGATAAGAAATGAAAGGGGTGAAAGACTAATTAACTTTTGTAAAGAAAATTCACTAGTGGTGGGTAACACCCTAGTAGAAAATCACAAAAGCAGACGTTATACATGGATCTCTAATTTTAATGGAGAAACGTATCAGCCAGACTATATTCTGACACAAAAAAGGTTTAGGAACTGTTTAAAAAATAGTAAAGCTTCCCAGGAGCGGGCATGAATTCAGATCACAACCTCGTAGCAGGAGAAATACAAATAAAGTTGAAGAAAATGAAGAGAGGCAAAGCAAGAGAAAGACTGAACTTGGTAACACTAAAGGAGGAAGGTAAGGCGTTGCAGCTGGAAGAAAGGTTTGTGCAAAACTATAAAGGTGGAAACGTCGAAGAATGTATAACTGAATAATGGAAAAAAATTAGGGAAGAGCTCATGACAGCTGCGAACTAGAAAGCCAAAGGTGTCAGGAAAGAATGGATAACGGAAAACATGCTGAAAAAGATGGAAGAACTGAGAAAAGTGGAAAAACTGAGCTTGGTGGTGTAACGGTTAGCGTTCTGGCCTCGCATTCGGGAGGACGGCGGTTCGAATCCCCGTCCGGGCATCCAGATTTGGGTTTTCCATGGTTTCCCAAATCACTCCAGGCAAATGCCGGGATGCTTCCTTTAAAAAAAGGCCATGGCCGAATTCCTTCCCCCCCCCCATCCTTTCCCGTCTCTAAAGACCTCGCTGTTAAGAGACGTTAAACTTAACTTAGTCCACAACCCGTAGGTTGGTTGGATCCTCCCGAAGGAGGCATACTTAGCCATTTTGTCAGAGGAAGGACGGCCAGTTCCTTTCCTTGGGATCTACAATTTAACGTGGAATCCGAACCACGGAGCGGCCTGGAGTAGCTCATATGATCAAACACAACTAACAAAATTCCTGCGCCTGCCGGGATTCGAACCCTGGACCGGAGCAGCGAACGTTTTGAAAGCAAATGCCTTAACCACTTAGCCACTCTAAGAAACGTTAAGCAGTTTTTTTTTTTTTTTTTTTTTTTTTTTTTTTTTTTTTTTAATAGAAGGTCGGAAATGAAGAAGGAAGGAAAAGGTTTAGGAAACTGAACAATGAACTAAGAAGAGAAAGATGGGTGAAAGAGAAAGGCGGAGAGGGAAAGTTTGAAATGTACAAAATCACTTAAAAATAAGAGAAACAAGAACCACAAGGAATGGCACGTTAGCCAAAGAACCACATGAGGTGTTGAGTAGAAGACAAGAATATATATATATAAGGGGATTAAATACCGAGTGAAACTGAAGAGGAGGCACAGGTAACAGAGGATGGAAGTGTTGAGGAGTTTAGGAAACAGAGGAAGGAGTGAGATACTCTACCACTGTAATGAGATATATGACTTTCTCGCAACGGTAATGATACCAATTCAGTTAAAAGAAATACAAATAATTGTGAAGAGCATAGGACTTTCAGTCTAATTTCGCAAACAACTGAAGTGTTTTTGAGAGTGCTGAACAGAAGGCTATATGGAAAGTTAAATAGATGGATTGGAGAATAATAATCTGAATTTAGGAAAGGAACAAGAGATACTATTGGCCTAGGAAAGATGTATTGAGAAATGAAGAGAAATTGGTGATGTCTTTAATGACTTGGAAAAACCTTTTGACAGGGTGCAATTGAAAAAGCTGATGGATATCCTGAAGAGGAAAGGAGTAGACTGGAGGGAGAGAATGTTTATATAGAACCTATATTTATAACAAAAAGTAAGAATAATGATTGGAGATGAGATGTCGGAAGAAAGCAGCGTTGGGAGAGGAGTAAGTTAAGGTTGTTGCCTTTCCCCATTATTATTCAATTTATACCTAGAAGAGTTTATTGTAAAATGCTTAGATGGAAAAAGAGGAGTGCGCATTGGTGGCTAGAGAATAGAGTGTATACAATTTGCCGATGATATGGTCTTGGCAGAAAGCGAACAAATTCTAAACAGAATGCTGAAGATCTAAATGAAGCTTGTGAAGAGTTTGGAATGAAAATCAATACAGCAAAAACTAAATGTATAGTGATTGGTAAAGTAAGAAAACTAATAAATATTAAAATAGGACTAGCTGATATCAGCCAAGTAAGATGCTTCAAATATCTTGGAAGTATAATCACTGAAGACACAAGATGGCACAAAAAGGTAAAAACTCGCATTGCCATAGCGAATGGAAGCGTTTAATAGGAAGAGTCGAATATTAACTGGAAAAGTTGACAAACCGTTCAGGAAAAGGCAAATGTTTTGCATGGAGTGTGAATCTTTAGGGGGCAGAGACGTTGACACTTCGGCAAGAAGATGAAAAACGGTTAGAAGCGTTTGAGATGTTAATAAGGAGGAGAATGGAATGGATGGAAGAAGTGAGTTGTTGAAGTGTTGGAAAGTGTTGGTGGAAGGAGAAAACTACTCCAAGTCATAAAATAATAAAATAAAGAAAGAAGGATTGGGTGGGGCACTTGCTGAGAGGGGAGTGCTTGCTAAATACGCCTTGGAAGGACTAGTTTGTGGGAGGAAGAAAGAGGTGCACGACTATAGACAACATCAAATAAAATGGCAACTATATGGATTTGGCAAGTCAGCTATAACATTCCAAAGGTATCTGGCACCAGATGTTACTCTAAGCTTCGGCAATTCCCTTAAATTATGGGCCGGTGGTTTGAGCGCGTGAAACTGATGCCCGACAGCGTCCCGGATCTGTTCTATCGGGTTGAGATCAGGCGAATTTGGTGGCCAAGTCAACGTGAGTGAGTATTATGCTCCGCAAATCACTGGATTTATGACACAGATATTTATCCTGCTGGAAGATGTCTTTGCCGTCATGAAGGATATAAAGTACTAAGAGATACAGGGGTCCGCAATAATTTTCACGTAGTTCGCAGCTGTTATGGTGCCTCAGATCATTACCACAGTCTTATAGAAGTCCAGCCAAATGTCCCCCCATAGCATGATAATGCTCCCACCAGCCAGCATGTGCGCCAAACGGTGTGCTCAGAACACTTGTGGCTGCACCAGCACCGTACTCTGAATCGCTCCCAGTCCTGCTTTATATAACAAGCAAGCCTCCGACCTCCATGTTCTGTGATGAGGATTTTTCTTTTACTGCCTCTATTGCTTCCTTTACATACGAGTATTAATGGGGGGATAGACTACAACCTTGTCACGCACCCTTTTTAACTGACGCATGTCTGTCTACTTTATTATAGCCACATGATTCTTATCTAGATTACATTCTTCTATCTCGATATTTTAGACCTGACTTCATTAAAATTTGAGCATCTCGACCCACCTAAGATTACCAAAAGTTTTTTCTAAATCAACAAACGCCATAAATGTATTTTTGTTTTTCTTAATCCGCCATTCAAGTATTAATCTTAAGACCAGAACTGCTTCTCTTGAAAAGCGGTTTTTCCTAAACCCAAACTGGTCTACACCTTCTATCTCTTCTACTACACTTTCCATTCTTCTGTGTATTTTTCTGGTCAGTAATTTTGAAGCATGTGATGATAGACTAATGGTGCGATAATTCTCATTTTGTCGTCTTGTGCATTCTTCAGAAGCGTGGAGATGATACTTTTATTCAAGTGAGTTGGAATTTCTCCTGTTTCATAACTATTTCATATCAGATTGAATAATCTTTAGAGTACTTCTTCTCCTAGGGATTTACGAAAGTCTGAGGGATTTCATCAATTCCAACTGCCTCATTTGATTTCAAGTCATTAAAAGCTTGAGATGTCCCATTCTGTAGATCTCATTGTTTATCAGTAACAAGATATGTAGTTGTTAGATTCAGTTGTTTTATTGCCATACTGTATTTGATTTCATAAGTTCGTTTGATTTGATTCGAATGCGGTTCTCGACCGACAAGGTTATCGCAAGGAATATTTAATGTGAACAAGGCTAATGGTTGTAATCTAGTGGACAGGCTAGTGAGTAATAAAGAATGTACTTTATCGAGGTGTGATTGACGTTCAAAAGAACGGACTTCCCTTGAGTTACTGAATGTTTTGGGTCATTAATTTACTGAAGTGATGGAGAGCTTCTCGGATATAGTGGGGGTTTGTTTAAAACAATGGACACAGTTCGACGAATGAAAGACTTCTTTCAAAGCCCATAATAAAGTGTTGTGGACCTGAGCTGTCAGACGGTTTGCAGACGTCACGGACAAAGAAACATTCATTAACAATAAACTGTTTGTACGTAAGAGTTGCAGCCAATGAAAAGAGCCAAAAGGGGACAGTCTGGAGGGGATACCCTCCCAAGAAAGTACCGGAGGTGGTGATACAGATCACAGCCAATGTAATTCATTCCCGCTGGTTGTTAATAAATTGTTTATATTTGTTATATGTTCGGGCAATCGGGAGAGAGAAGGGGAACGAGCTCCATCCAAGGTGAGTCAACGAGGGAGGTACAATGGACGGAGACGGACCGGCGGAGACTCGACGCGTGGGACCTGGTTTCGGTGCGACAAGACAGTAGCGGGCGATCTTCGCTATGGAGCAGGGCGCATTGCTGAGGTCCCCAGGGTTGAAGACGAGCCGCCGGCTGTGGCAGATGAGAGACACCAGACGCCCACTCCACCCTTCGCTCAGCTGATGCGATACCTGGGGCCTGCCGAAAGCATGCACCATCGACACGAGGCAGCTCTGCACGCCACCGCGGTCGCCGACACGACTCTTCTCATTGCGCTGCTCAATACTACGGTAACTCCGACGTACGCAATCACCCACAGAGACCACAACGAGCTCCAAAATTAAAGATCTTATGAACTGTAAAGTCCATTGCCTGAACGTGAACAACCATTTATCCATTAAAATAACTATTTCGTTAAATAAATTTTGCTTTTCTATGTATAAAGATTAATAAAGTCAAGATGTTCTTTTTAAATTTATGTTTGTCTTGTACTAATGTGAAGGATCATTTCGGAAGAGAACTCCACCCATAATCATTTATTTTGTGATAATTAATAAAATTGTTTATAAAGTAGTAAACCCCGAGGCGTACAGAGGGTGACACTACAAGCTCTATCAAATTCTGTCCTCAAAACAGGATCTCCTAAGTTCTTCAATATCGACAACGCCTTCCTTTTCCATTACGCTATTGTTCATTTCGTCCCCGTTATACAGTTTCTCAATGTATTCCTTCCATCGCTTAGCTCTATCTTCTGAGCTTAAAAGTGGTTTCCCATCGGCAACTTTAATGTTTATACCTCTTTATTTTATTACTCCAAAATTTTGTATGATCTTCCTATAAGCTACATCTACTTAAGCTAAGACAATTTCCTTAACTACTTCTTCACACTTTTCTTACAGCCATTTTTCTTTTGCTTTTTTTGCATTTCCTGTTTATTTAAATTCACCATTGCCTGTTATGCTCTCTTCCTGCTTCAACCTGAGCATTTTGTGCCTTCTCCTCTGATCCATCAAATCCAAAATTTCTTCTGTGATCCAAGGTATTTGGGTGGTTTGTTTCCTAAAGCGTAATGTTTCTTTACAGCTTTCACTATTTCTCCCTACAATTCATTCTATTGGTCCTCAGTTGAGGTCCTTTCAGGGTTACTTCTTAGACCCACATCTGCCATTTCTGCAAATTTTTCTCTCGTGCTAGATTGTTTCAGTTTGTTCACATCCTGTCTATTCTGTTTAAATTGCTTCCTTATTCTCTTGAATTTCAGCCTTCATTTCGACACTTTCAGATTATGGTCAATACGTTTGCTCCTGGGTATGCTTTACAGTTTAGAACTTGATTTCTGAAACTCTGTTTTACCATGATATAATAAAGCCAATATCAACCTGTATCCCCTGGACGTTTCCAGTTGTATATCCTTCTTGCATTGCTCTTAAATAGTGTGTTTATCACGAGTAGCTTATATCTTTTACAAAATTCTAACAACCTGCTTTCTCGCTCATTTCTTTCTCCTAGAGCAAAACTTCCCCCGTTTTCTTCTCCCACTACCACTTTCCAACCGCCCACGAGTATTAGATTTTCCTCCCTCTTCATATGTTTGATTACTTCTCCAATTTTGGCTTCTATTTTCTCTGTTTTTTCACTATGTTCCTGTGAGTGATGTGGTTGGGGTGGTCATAGTTTCTAAACACACCAAAATAATCCTGCCACTAAACTGTTCATAATAACTCACACCTTTCCCTGCTCTCTTCTTCATTACAAATGCTACGCCAGTAACTCCACTGACAGCTCTTGTGTTAAATATTCTGTGTTTGCCAGACCAGAAAGCCTTTGCGTCATCCACTTAATATCACCAATCCCAACAACATCTAACTTAAATCATTCGATCTCTCATTTTAAGTGTTCTAATCTACCTGCCCTATTCAGACTTCAAAGATTCCACACTCCGACTAGTGGAATGTTTCTCTCCATTCTGATGACTCCTCCCAGAGCAGTCCCCACCTGGAGATCCGATTGGGGGTCTCTTTCACCTCCGGAATATTTTACCCAGGAAGAAGCCATCATACTATATGTAATTTGAGAGGATTACATGTCCTCGGGATACCCTTAGGGCCTTTAATGCAGTTACTTCCCGTTGCCTTCTGTATCCCCATGTCGTTGATCTTTTCTGATTCATCCGTCATTAGAGGTCGTTTCCAACCCCAAGGGCAAGAGGGCGCCCGGGACCACTCACCGCTCTTCTGCCTTCCTTTCAGAGGCCGTTGGCAAGCAATGGGTGACTCCTTATACCGGGAATCTTTCAGTCACCAGAGCAGACAGGGTGCACCACGTGAAGGAGAGGTTAACATTTGATTGCAATAGGCTAATATAGTCTCTTCAAGACCCTTACTAATATTCTGTATATTATACTAGTATGTAATTTTGAAGCGTGTGATGTTTGTGATAATTTTCACATTTGTCAGCTTGTGCTCACTTTGGAGGTGTAAAGGTGATACTTTTATTAAAACCAGTTGTGTAGCTTTTTTTAAATAAGTTTGAATAGTCTTTGTATTCCATCTTATCCTAAAGAGTTAAGGAGTTCTGCAGACGGTTTTTTAAGGTAAATGTATTGTGTGTGTCTCGTTGAAATACATAAATGGGAATATCGTGCAGTCATAAAATTCTTGGTTTTAGACGGTTTACGGCCAACAGAAATTGATCCAAAGTTGGTAACTGTTTATAATGAACCTGCTCTTACATTATCAAATGTGAAGGAATGGTTAGCTGAATTATATATGAAGTCGTATAGCTTCTGAAGATGATCCACGTGATGGACGACCAGAAACCGCAGCGGCAGAAGAATATTCAATATGGTATTAGACGATCGGCGATTAAAGGTGAATGACATACCTGAGGCCGCAAGAACATCAGAAGAAAAAGTACGGAACATTTTACAGCAAGCATTAAACATGACAAAGCTTTGTTCAACGTCGGTGTAGCATTTGTTAAGTCCTGACTTAAACCATATGCAACAATGAATTTTTAAAGTATCACTGTACGGTATTAAGAAAGATCCTTCAAGATTTGTTAATATGATTGAGACGTGGATCCACCACTACACTCCAGAAACAAAACAGTAACCAAAACTGTCAGCGGAAGCTGGTGACTCCGCAGCAAAGAAGGCGCGACGGTGATTTCATCTTCCAGGAAGGTCGTAGCCAAAGCTTTCTGGAATAGAAAGTGGATTATATTTATTGATTACCTTGAAATAAAAAAAGCAATATCTGATGAATACTATTGAAGTCTTCTGCACCAACTGGTCGAAAAAATTCTCCAGAATAGACCGAGATTACAAAAGAAAATAAATCACCTTTCAGCAGGACTATGCAACTGCCCACACATGTGCTTTGGAAATAGAAAAACTGAGGTATGTGCAGTACCACTTGTTGTTGCACCCACCATATCCACCAGATTTGATACCCTTCAATTTTACCTGTTCCCAAATCTAAACCAATTTATGGCTAGAAAACGTTTTGATTCAAATGAAGAATTGATAGCAGCCATGGACATTTTTCAGACCTTCCAGAATCGCACGAGAGGGATGGAATCCATTCGTTTGGCAAGGAGCATTGACACATTTCTATTAAAAGAGCTGGAAATGAAAACGTTTTTGACAGAGGCTGCTGTGCATTAATCTAGTTAATGATTGCGTTGATGGTTTAGGATGTTCGCCATTGAGATAACATAGGATTATAAAAGTACCGTAGGATTAAAACTGGAGAGGACTGTGAACAGCAGTAGGAGGATATCAGGCTGGGTTGGTCAAATGGAATCAAACAAAATCCCAAGAAGAGTCATCTTGTTATGAACACAGATACAAAAACTCAAGGTTTTCTGTGAATATAAGGTGAGGGAGAAATTGTTGAAGTGACATAAGATTTGATAGTAAACTGATTTGGGCAGGATTCATTGGGCAGGTGACGGGAGAGATTTCAAAATACTTCGTTTAATGGAGAAGGTGATGAGAAGATGTACTATGGAAGTTACTGGTCTACAAAAGCTTAGTCAGAACATTGCTTTAATATAGTTGTGTAGTATGGACCCCACATTTTGAACATCAAATTCAAGATGTAGAGGGAGATTTGTTTATGGGAACTAACCCAGAACACAATCAGTAAATAATATGATAAAGGAGACGGGAGTAGATTACTGGAAGAGTGCAAGGCGTACATTGGTGATGGAGCTTGGAGGGAAATTGGTAGAATAATTAGGTGTATTACATGGAAGGGAAGAGATTACCATAACCACAAGCTGGTTAAGGCGTATGGAAGAAGGAAAAATTTTGTTAGAAATGGAGTCGGGAACTGGAATAAATTACCAGTAGAAATGCAGAAAAATCACCAAAAATATTGAAATACGAGTTGTTTAAAATTTGTTGAAATAAATGGGATTGGGGTAGAAATTTGGTACGACTGAATATAAGATCATAGGTATGTAGGTAAATTTCCACCGGGGCATATGCTCCACCACATTTAAATTTAAAAAATTGCATCCGCAAAAGATGTGATCTGTTTCTGTTCTCGATGTTGCATCACAGTCACACAGCGGATTATTCCGTATAAGGAGTCGGTATGAATGGGCAGGTAAAGAGCCGTGATTAAATCAAACATAGGAAAAATGAAAACGGGGAAATTAGTGCACAAGGAAATTCGCGCACAGTCCGAGCGCTCCTAGGTTGGGCTTGTTACAGCTGACCCCGTTTGAATATCTGCAGTTGAGGGCAACAAAGATTCTTCCCTCAATGTCCAGCAAAGCTTACTAAATTAAGGCTCATGTTGCATTTGTGGCATTCTACGGATGAAGTATCTCTAGTCCGTCGTCATGAAAGTACTGACAACTAATAACCTACAGTACATTATAACCACTGTGCTTGTCGGGAATACCTGGCCTACATTAGGGAGGGCGCGGGATCAAATCCCCGTCTGCTCAGCAAGATTTCGGATTTCAATGGTTTTCCGAAATCATCTATGGTCGAATTCCTTCTCGTTCTTTGTCCCCAATCGTCTCCTGGGCGTAAATTCCGAAACGAAAATCGGGAATATAGAAGAAAAGAAGATGGGCTATCGGTATGACAGTTTCTGAAGGAAAGGTTAAAAAAAATGTGTAATGCTTTAGACGAAAATTTGGAAGTTTTATATGCCACTGATTTATTTTCCTTAGGGCTTTACGCCAAGTCTACATCGTGATCATTAGAGGCGATAAAGGACTGGAGGCAAGGAACTGGAAGGAATTGGGTCATAGCCTTTTGAAGATACCGTCCGGGCATTCACCTGGAGCGATTTGGGGAAACTTTGGAAAACCCAAATCTGGATGCCCGGACGGGGATTCGAACCTTTGTCCTCCCAAATGCGATGCCAGAGCGTTACCGCTCACCCACCACGCTCGGTGGCATACGACAGTACATTCATTCGAAGCACCGTACACAACCCGCTTACAAGTTATGATAAGAATCAATCATGGGAAGAAGAGAACCCGCGAAGCAGACACGACCATTTCTAAAATTTACGCAAAGCAACTGCGAGACGTACACAGTAAAGGCTTCGACTTTGTATTGGAATACTCCATAGGTGACCATCAAGAGGGCCTTGCGTCAACAGAGAAACAAAGATCTTGGGAACGAAAAGGAACCGAACATCCGAAACGATTCAGATGAAAGAACAATAATTCTGAGCGTGCACCAGGGAAGAGAGAGCTTGACGACTCAACAAGATTATTGCATTGATGGGATATTTAAAAGCTGTGTTAAACAATTTGCCCAAATTTATAGTATCCACGAATATTGCTTAAAACTCTGTTGCCTAGCATAAAAAACCTACAATCGACTTTTTCGTAATATCCTATATATACAGTAATCTTGTTGTAGGCCATGTTCCGCAGTTGTTGCATATATATTTTTGAATAAAAATCCGTCTTCTAACAACTGTTTTTTTATTGACTTGTATCTACCAGACGCGTTTCGCCCTTCTGGAGTGGGGCATCGTCAGTGGCTATAAATAACATAATATTATCATCATATTTGTGTATGTGAATTATGTACATTAATTATATACATATGTTCATGCTTTAAAATTTTAACGTCTGTATGTTCAATCTGCTATACTTATTCTATATATTGTTTTATATTATCTGTGTTCAAACATAAATTCACTTCTTAATACTAAATTATCTCTATGGTTACAATCTTTATGTACATAAACTCTACTTACTAAAAATTGTTGCAGCTAGCACATGTCAGTCTGGAACAGCACCTTCCGCAATTTCCTGCACCGTTGTTTCTTGCTACACTTCTTGCTACGCGTCTGGTAGATACAAGTCAATAAAAAACAGTTGTTAGAAGACGGATTTTTATTCAAAAATATCCTATATATACAGTTGTTTCAGAGCGGAAACCAAGAAAAATTAACATTGATTTTGGTGGAAGTGTAATATCTGCACTTAAAGATGTTTTTCCATCCGTTTAAAATAATGACTGCTACTACCGCATGAAAAAATGTTTGGAGATGATCTGTGGACTTGCTACGGTATGCGATACCCCACCACGAACGCTGTGGAAGGTTGGAACAACAAATTCAACAATCTTCTCAGTCTACCAATCTCCAAGATCACAAAAGTGATGCTTTGTTTGAAGAACGAAGCAGAAGACTTGCACCCGCCAAGTTGAGTCAACAGTGAGTGACATTGCCTATCATTTTCTCTAAGTGATTCGGGCCATTTTTGTATCTCATTCTTTTTTTCTATTTTACTGACTCTGTATGCCTCGTAGTTCTATTATACATAGATACGAACAATCTTAGCAAGCACACCATATTTTGTTTCATTCCTGTTCTTAGTTGTTATTCAGATACAAATTTCACCGATTCTGCTAGACACTGACTGACTGACTGATTATCATTGAAACTCTGTTACTTCGCGTAGTCGCAGAAAGCTGAAATACCCCTTATGTACCCCGAAACGTGAAATCGCTTTCTACCCTAATATCTTTACATGCATCAGATTTTCACTATCGACAGAGTGTATTAAGTTTAACCAATGTATTAAATTTTACGTTCTTCCTCTCCTTACTTTGGAAGTTAGGGAAATTCAAAGTTTTAACTAACTGCGACAATCCGTCGTCACAATTCCACGGTACTTCCCGTGGCCCTAGAAACAGGTAATTTGGCATGTACGCGTTGATATGTTTCAGCTCCCAAGTCATAAGAAAGGTCCAGTATTAGTGACTTTCCCGGTATTTATACAACGGCAACACTAAGCATGAAACTTTTCTGCGTATATTTGCAGGTTACTTGCTTTGCTCTGGATGAGGCTATATGCCTCAAATTTCTGTTGTGCGTGAAGATCAGTACGCTTAACTAAAACTTTATATTTTACTTTTTTCCTGCGCTTAGTTTGGAAGTTGCTTGGAATTTACTTATGGTGGTAGTCACATCTACGGCAATCGGCACTGCTCGCCCTGAACACATATTCATCATTTGCAAGGATCGTGCGCGTTGCTGTTATTGCACTCACGCATATTGATAAGGCTTGAATTCTGAACTAGATAGAAAACTTCCTTCATTGTGTTGCTTTATCAAACTTAAAAATACGCAAAATCCAAGATTTCCTTTATACGTCTTTCGGGTTTGACAAGTCTTAGAATAAACCACATACATTAATTCCTGAAAAATTATGATATTAATAGTAGCCTAATCACCAGACTTTTTTTCTTTTAACGAAACGATCCTTGACTCCGAGAGGATCCACTTGGCTCAGAACAAGATCTCATAACTTTTCTTGTTAACCAACCCCGAGACTTGGCATATTTTGACAAATATTTTTTTACGGGAAACTACTTACAAAAGCTGGAAAAAGTGAGATGGGAATCGGACACCGACCTTCAAGCAAGGTAGAGGATTATTGACCATTGAATGACTGTAGCTGTTTGCATTCTTCCCAGTGCCCTAATTTCCTTGTATGCATTTCGCCGACCAACGATTAAATCTAATGTTACGATAATATTTTATTTTTATTTTTATTGGCATCTGGTTTCCAAGACCATGCAGCCAGCACAAATACATATAGTTATTACAATGAGTTACACGCCTTGTTAAATTACATCTACCACCATCTTTCATGATTTATAAACGTACATCTGGGTACCAAGTGTAGTTTACATGTTTAAAGTTATTACAAAAATTCCTATTACAAACAGTGAAACTTACAACACAAATATTTACATTGTAAACATTTTGGGGTAGTACAAATTTGCTCTTTGCATTAGCAGAACCATGTTTATCACACCTTATAAGCTGTTGAAGCTAACAGATCTCGTGTCACACTGTCCATCATACTGGTCTCTGCCTACACATCTACAAATCACATTTAGAGTACTCCTTTATGATTTTGGAAATGGGGTTAGGATGTTTTAGATCTCACACGTATGCCGTAAATTCTGCATAGCAGACATCTCGGAGAAGTATTTTGCTGTTTAGACAGACAGTCTACTGGTCACCATCCCTTAGGATCGGGCGGATTTATATTTTTATGTTGTTACTCACTATAAACGTCACAATGGCCTTGTACACTCTTCGGTCCTCCGTGCCCAAAATGTTCAAGGTGTTTGTCGGGAGGCTAACACCTAGCTGTTGCAGATCTTCCAGCAGTCTGGTGGACTGCTGCCAGTGCCTTTTGCATGCAAATAACATATGATTTATATCCCCCTCGCTCGTCTCATCACAGCCGCAAAGAGGAGATGCTATTAGGTTTAGTCTATACAGATGTTTTCGGAAGCTACCGTGGTTGAATTTTATCCTAGCTATAATGCTTATGGTTTTTCTTGTTACGTACCATGTTTGGTACCACTGTTTGGATGGGATCGTTGGGTGTAGGTATCCGTAGTGTTTGCCTTTGTTTTCTATGGATTTTCTCCATATATTGTTCCATTTATCTCTTGTGTTGCGTCTAATTGTGGATATGATATCTGTAGCTGGTGCCAGGGGGTGGTTTCTTCCTGATTTTGTTGCTGTTTTGGCTGCCATTTCATTTCCTGGTATACCTGTGTGTGCTTTGATCCAGATCAGGTATACCTGTTTTTGGGCGCTCTGTAGGTGCTGTATCTGTTCCATGATTTTGTAGCCTAGTATATTTCTCCCGTTACCAGCATGTAGATTGTTAAGTGATTCGATCGCGCTTCTTGAGTCAGACCAGATGATAATCTTCGTTTGCGGTGTATCTTGCGCATATTGTACTGCCTTTAGGATGGCTGTCATTTCCGCGGTGTATACAGTGGCTTCTTTCGGAAGTTTATACATGCCGACATTTGAGGTTTGTGTTACTACATATGCACATCCCACGCCCTCTTCAGTCTTGGAGCCGTCCGTGTATATGTGACATATATCATTGTCTGCATCCGTGTGGTCGGCTATCAAGGCTCTATTCTGCTCTGAGTTTTCCCCAAATGGTATATTCATTTCATTATTGGGTTTCATGGTGGTTGTATCGTAGTTAACTTGGAAGCACGGGAGTTTCGATAGGGTACATATCGTGTTTTAATATTGTTTTACTTCAGAGTACGCTGTGGCTAGCAGAGGTGTCCGTTTCCGTTTCCAAAAGTGTAATGTTTTGCAGTTTCTTTCTAATGTTGTTATTGCTTTTATCAGAGAACTGTTGGGCGTTTGTAGTTGCCTTAGCACGAATTTTGCGCTTATATATTCCCTCCGTATTTCCAGTGGCGGTTCCAGGGCCTCTACTAATAGGGCGTTTGTAGGCGTTGAAGGCATCGCCCCAGTGCACAGGCGTAACGCCTTGTACTGGACTTTGTCTAGTTGTTGGGTTAAGCTGTTTGATGCGCCTCCATAACATATGCATCCGTAGTCAAGGTGTGGTCGGACTAGCGTTCGGTACAGTAATATGCTTGTTTGTGGGTCTGTCCCCCACCAATATCCGGTAGTGGCCCTCATTACATTGATGGCTTTCTCACATTTCTTTAGAATATGTTGACTTAAGTTATATGTGGTAGTTTGTGACGCGTATATATACAGGCTTCTGATTTTTCTGGGGCAATCGTCATTCCATTTTCCCTCAACCATTTTTCAAGGTTTATCAGCGTGGTGGATAGAGCTTCCTTGGCCTCTAGTATTGTATTTCCAATTGCATATATACATCATCAGCATATTGTAGTATATATGTGTTTTCTGCTAGTATCTGTGCTAAGTCTGATGTGTATATGTTGAATAGTAGCGGGGATAGTGTAGAGGCTTGCGGTAGACCGCTGCTAGTCTCTCTTGGTCCAACTCTGCCTGTTTTACTATTAATGATCAAGGTTCTGTTTTGTAGTAGTGCACATATGTTTCCTATGAACCTGTGTGGGAACCTCATGCGTTTTACCTTATCTGCCAATACTGGGATGCTGACGTTATCGTAGGCACTAGATAGATCAATATATACGGCATACAGGTATCCATTCCTACTCTGGCAATTTTGTATGTCTGTTACCAGTTGTGCCAATAACTCATTGGTTCCTTTACCTTTCCGGAAACCCAACTGGTGTTCTGGTAACAAGTTGTTGTTTTCGATGTACCACTCCATCCTGTGTTTGACCATTTTTTCTAGGAACTTAAGGGGACACGGTAGAAGGGTTATTGGTCGATAGGAGGCTGCATCTTTGGAGTCCTTTCCTGGTTTTAGCAGGGGTATTATCCTGCCAGTTTTTAGTTCAGGGGTATATCTTCCTTCTTGCCATACCTTGTTTAACATGCTTAGTAGAATGGATTTTCCAGAGGTAGGTAGGTGTTTTATCATTGAGTATGAAATATTATCAGGTCCGGGGGCTGTATTGCTGCAGTTTAATAGTGTCCTTTCCAAATCGATCATGTCAAATGGTTTGAGTATAGGGTGCACCTGATCCATACTTGGTTGCAGCCATATGTGATTGTGTGCTGCCGGAGGGGTCAGTCTGGCGAGTATTCCTTCTGCGATTTCTGGCTTAATCTCTGTGGGACGTTGGTGGTCGTCAACAGCATGGCGAAAGCTCTTCACCCGTTTCCATATCTGTGTCAGCGGTGTGTTTTTATTCAAGGTTTCACAGAACTTTCTCCAACCTTGCCTCTTCTTCTCTTTTAATAATCTCTTCGTGCGTGCCTGTATTTTTATAAGGGTAATATAGTTATCTTCTGTGCAGCACCTTTTGTAGTTTTTCAAAGCCTCTTTCCTATCTTGCACCAAGTGACTGCAATCGTTGTCCCACCACGGGGGGGGGGGGGGGGGGTTATACGTGGGTTTTGCTTCCTTGGTTTGTTTATCGGGATCTCTTCTGTTGCAGCTCTCTCTATAGTTTTAAGGATGTAATTATAGTTTTCACTTCCATTATCTGATTTACTATCCTCTTCTATATATGCATTTACTGTTTCCCGATACTTTATCCAATTAGCCTTAGCCAGATTCCATTTATATGTTGGGGATGGGGCGCTATCTTTTGGATTGCGGCATCTCGATCTCATCAGGATGGGGAGATGGTCCGACCCCAATGGTTCCTGGAGGACTTCCCAGTTGTAGAGGTGTGCAAGTGCAGGTGAAGAAATAGTAATATCCACATCGGATTTGTTTTCCGTTGGCTTGATAATCCGGGTTTCCGAACAATCATTTAAAATTATCAAGTTTTCCTCTTCTATTGCCTCCATGAGGATTCGGCCCATACGATCTGAGTTACTACTTCCCCAAGCTGTGTTATGGCCATTAAAATCACCCATGATAATATATGGTTGTGGGAGTTGTCTTAAGAGCCGTATAAGTTGTTGTTTTGATACAGTTGTATTAGGTGCTCTGTATACTGCTGCAACTGTTATATAGGTGTGGCCGCTCTTAATGCTAGCTGCGCAGGCCTCAAGGGCTGTATTACTGTTGATTAGCTGAATGGTCCTGTATTCTAAGCATTTTTTAATTATGAGCGCTGCCCCACCGTATCCATGTATCCTGTCACATCTGATTACATTGTAGCCTTTAAATGTTAGTTTATCTTCTGGCTTTAGCCAGGTTTCCACTACTGCCATGTGCATATTTAGAGCCCGCTCGAAACATTCTTTATTAGATCGTAAGGACCTTGCGTTCCAATACAGCATATTATTAATTTGTGTAGCCATTTTTGTTGGATCAAATTTTCTCTATTTGCGTGGGTGGCTCGAATGTTACACTGGAGAATGTTATTGGGCTTGGCCATAATGGCGATCAACTATTGAGTTACTGATCAGATTACTGATGTTTTCCCTTAACGCATCTATTGGTATTGGGTTTCCTTCAAGTTGGGTGTTCTGTACCAGGGAGATGACACAGTGAAGTATTATATCTATTATGTGGTCTCTGCCCAGTGGGCATGGGGTAGCACCTGGTTCATCTACAGGATTGGATTTGCTAGCTGGTATTGGATCCAATGGTCTTTGGTTTGGTATTAGGAGTTGTTGGTAGCCCTTCCAGTTATCGCTATGTCTCGGTGTAGGTATCTGTTGGGGTCGGGCAGTTTTAATGTGGCTTCCGGGTAGGATCATGGGGTCCCGTCTGAATGGTCCGGGGTTTGTATTTTGATATGTCTTAAAGTTGTCCAGTTGCGCTGGGGTGTCCTGTGGGAATGGGAGCGTACTCTGGTTGTTAGGTAATGTCGGGAACTCGGCGATGTCTCTTGTGTCAGGTGGTGAGGCAGCCGCAGCCCTAGCGTATTGTCTGTTATCTAAAGAGGCTAGTGCCTCACGGTAGCTAATGTCTTGGTAGGCCATCCTACGTTTTATTTCCTTCTGTTTTATGAACTCCGGGCATGATTTATCAGTAGCCATATAGGGGCCTGCGCAGTATAAACATGAAGGTTGAGAGGTAATAGTGCAGGTAGTGCTATCGTGAGTACCGCCACAATATTTGCAGCGTGTTTGGCTACGGCATTGCTTGCTATTATGGCCATAGCGCAAACAGTTGAAGCACTGGAGAACAGACGGTACATAAGGTTCTACCGGGCATCGGACTCCATGGATTTTCACATTGTCGGGCCTTTTTTGTGCTTTAAATGTAATAGAACAAACTGGTAGTGGTTTCTTATAGTTGCGTTATTTTCTACTGTGTTTTTGTAAAACCTTCTTACTGAAATGACCTGAACTGGGCTGCAAATGACTGCTAAGATCTCTTCCTCTGATAATGATGTCTCTATATTCCTAATGATCCCTTGTTTAGTGACCAGGTAGCTAGGGATATATGCTTCAAGTTTGTACCTGGGGAATACATTACTTTTCACCAGTGCATTAGCTGCCGCCGCAGTGGATAGTTCAATTTTTACTCTATTTTGCCCTGCAGGGTAGATGTTAATGATATTATTAAAAGAGGTCCCACTTTCCAACCGGAGCATTTTCCCTAGTGCCATTGGATGTAACCTCCCCACATTTTTGTCAGTGCTTTCAACTATGATCACAAATGGGCCCTTATCATACATCTCATAGTTATTAGACACAAGCCTGGTAGGGGTTGATGTAGGGGCACCATTACTCACTTCGTTCATTGGCGTAGGCTGTTGGGCTGGTGTTGTTGTTGACTCCTCCGCTCTGGCTGCGACAGCTGACTGCGATTTGGAGACGCGTGGCATTTTCTCCGTTTTTCCTGCAGGCTGCTGGTCGTCCTGGTTTCGGCACGGGCGTTTAGATGATCTGGGTTCTTCTACGTACATATGAAGCTCGTCATCTGCTACGTTCACTGTCACTGTTTGAATAGCACTTCGTATCACTGAGGGTAACTCGTCGTCTCCATCTGATTGTGGAACTGGGTTCGCTGGGTTGTTCCGCCTTCACCATACTCCCCACTGTGCATGGCGATTACCGGCGCAACCGCCGCCGGTTAGGTAACGATTTACGTAATTAGAGGTTGCACTAGTGTAGATATTCCGGTTGTCGACAGGTAAACTTATGTTGGTTAAGCGCACGGTTCGCGATAGTGTTAACTCGGCGCACAAGGAAAGCTTCGCGTACCAGGAAAACCGACCGTACCGTACCGCTGCTCGCACGAGACTGTACGATAATATTCTACAAGCAATCGTGTCCAGATTATGCAGGGTCTTTCCTCTATCATTTAACATTCATAACACTACGAAACAATTGACAACACCGTTCATTCTAGAAGCAGTCTTCAACAAAAAGCACACAACTACACTGAATGTTTTGCAGTTAACATCATTTCGTACTGGTTAGTCTCCCTCATACAAATACAATTTTTCAACTGCAAAATTCTGACCGAGCATGGTGGGTGAGCTGTAACTATCTGGCCGCGCATTCAGGAGGAAACAGGTTCAAATACCCATCCGGGCATCCGGTTTTTCCATGGTTCCCAAAATCACTCCAAGCGTCCTAATTTAATATGCAATTTAGGTAAATAATTTTTTCAGGACTGACTAAAGGGACATGTGACACATTTTTCTGGCCAGGGATAAGAGATTCACGTTTATGCCATGATTTTATAACGTAGTCAGACTTCCTATCTCCGTTGTCCCATTCGCACAAAAAAACAGAAAAATTTGGCGAACCCGGGTTGCAAACCAAGCAATAAAGCAATTATCTTTAAGTTGCCACAGGTGTACCATTTGTATTTTTCATACTGGATTTTTTCCAAAACTATTTTCACATGTCTCTTTTACATCAGTGACATGCGTTATAGGTATTGATGGAATTTCACTGCCAATATGTGGCAAGACAGCCTCCAAACTAACTTTAGATGAGTCTATGAACAATGGCCACTCATCTGGCCGGTGTTGATGACCAGGAGTTTCCATAACAGAACTAATATAATTGCAAAACACAATAATAATTTTTTCAGAAAAGCAGTCTTTAAAATCACTATGGCGGCAACGATAACTACATATTCTTACATATTTTTGGAGTAAATTCCAGCCTTTGAGTCTGTAAGATAAAACTTACAGCTTGCTGTGTACCATTTTTCCACCCAGTCAGAAGTCTAACACAGCAAAAACAGAATACATTTGGAGCCCAGCTCTTATGAAAATCATCCACTTGACAGCCAAAGTAAATTTCATAACACTGTTTCACAAGTTGGATAAAATTTCGCCTCTGTGACTTGAAGGTCAGCTCACCACAAATATAGCAGAAATTATCTGCATGTTTTACATACTTTCGGGGAACGATGAAAAAAGAATACAACACAACGTACGCAATACACTTATAAACAGAAAAGGAAATACTTCACGAGTGATATTCGTGCAAACTTTCTCACAGTCAGCTCAACGATTACACGTCACAATGCCAGATTAACAGGTCTGCGCATGTGAAAACGTGAATAAACCTGCACAGCCATGTCTTTTGGTGCTTCAGCATGATATCTACTATATAATCTCGTAAGGTCACTCATTCACTCACCTCCATAGCTATTGGCTGGGGAATGGCGTCACGTGCAGCCTTCGCTCGCAAAACAGCGACCAAAGATACCATTAGAAGAAATTCGTAGTTATGTTCACAATTTAATAGTTAAGCAACTGCTACCAAATTAATGTCATAATACATTCATTAAGTATGCTCTTTGTAGCGTTTCATAGTTTAAAAAAAATATTAATACATTTTGCGGCTGGAAAAAACGTGGAACTGCTTTTCAGTAACATGTTGCTAATGAAAGCAACTTAATATATTTTTTAAAATTACTCATGGTCTCTGCTGTAAGCCAATTGTCATTCCTGCTTAGGATAAATTTCAATTTAATTAAAATTTTCACTAATATGTTTGCTTGACCAAAGTTTATGCATTACGGTTTATTTGATTTTTTGGTATTTTACTGACCACTTTCGTTAATGGTCTTTGTTCATGTTCGCTGTACATAAGTTATTAGGTTATTTTAAGTGGACATCAGACCAAATATGTTACCGAATCAACTATTCTGGCAATTAATTTCTTTGGAGTTGCTCAACTGTTTAATAATATGGAATGTGTATTAAGTTCTCTGGCTGTTACAGATACTATGACCAATGATTACATTATGAGTGTTTGCCTAGTCTCGAAGCAAACAGGATTTTTTTTTTTTAATTTTGGAGAGTGAACTTCATGGGTCAAATACAAGTTTGTATTTAAGCAATTATACGATTCTGCTATCTTCCCTGTTCATATTTAATACCTACCTCTATTAGTACTTCTTCAGCGCAAGAGATTTTATTCACCCTGAAACCCAGGTCCAGTTTATATTTGGTCATACAGGTCAACCTGTCATAATCTTTCATCCTAAAAACTGAACTATTCTAGACCCGCGACGATACGCAAAAAACAGGGGCTTACACTAGTTATATATAATTTCCTTAAATACAGCTTGAATTGCTACATATAAGGTAAAGATTCCTATGACAGGTCAAAGAGAATGCTAAAATAAAATTTTAAAAAGTAGCTGTCACAAAAAAACTGTGCCTGATGCAAAAATTCTGACTACATATCTTAATTCAGTATGAAAATGCACTAGATTCACTAATCAGAGGAAAACCTTGTCGACCAGTGAACCTGCCATTTACATCCCTCCATATAGAGTATAAAGTCTACAAACTACGTAGCCATTGCACAATAGTCTCTAAGAGCACTGAAAACGGAGACATTTTTTATGTCTGCACACAAAAACCTGACAAGTTTACAGATCTGCGATTGTGAGAAGAACAGCGAGGGAAAGCGTGCAGAATCGCTGTTGGTCGAGACGATTGGCTTCGCCTTGCATTCCAGCACGGCACGTGAGTGACAGGGGACTTAAATCACCGAGCGTGGTGGGGAGGTAACGCACAGGCCTCGCATTCGGGAGAACGCGGGTTCGAATACCCCTCCGGCCATCCAAATTTCGGCTTAACGTGGTTTACCGAATTCACTCCAGTCGAATGATGGAAGGTTCTTGGAAAGGCGATGGCCGAATTATTTCCCGTCCCTTGTCCCCAACCATCTTCCGCCTCTTAATGACATCGACATCGACGAGGCGTAACGCAATAAGACAAAAAATGGACTTAACTGGATCAGTTAAAAATGTTTCCGCGGACTGTTGACAACCAAAGGTCAAGGCAGTGTGGTATTTTAAGGGCATATAGCTTTAATAGCCCATGATTTTCCATAAAGGAAACATCCTGCAACGTCAAGAGACGGTTGTCATTGGTCATTGTTTAGCAGAAGGTAACCAAAAAACGAAATCGATAAGGTGCACTGAAAATTCGACGCAAAGATTGAATTGAAATACACCCTGGGGAGGAGAGCTTGCTACTGCGCTCATCGCACTGTTCTACTGTACGATTCAATCCAGCCAAGAGTTCAACGACGATAACCAATACGTCAAGAGAATCATTGCTGAGAATTCAAAATGCGATGCCATCATCGTTAAAGACTACCCGCAAGTAATTCAGTACAGATTCTGATGAAAAAGCGTGTTTTCTTTCCAATTTTTACAAACCCGAAGCGCCAAATGTTCCACGAGTGTCATCAATCAAAGGTGCAGTCACAAGCCCGTTTCTTGAATTCAATTCTACTTTTTTTGCGTATAACTTTACGTCCTCATCCACGTCGAGGTCATTAAAGGCGGGAAAGGATGGAGACAAGGAAAGGGAAGAAATTAAGCCATAGCCTTTTGAAGGAAGCACCCCTGCATTCGCGTGGAGTGATCTGGGAAAACCATGGAAAACCCAAATCTGGATGCCCGGGCGGAGATTCGAACCAGCGTCCTCCCGAATGCGAGGCAAGAGCGTTACCGCTCACGCATCACGCTCGGTCCGTGTTTTACTTGTTGTCTGTGGTAATGAAAATGTTTAAAATTTATCTAATCTCGAGCTTATAAGAAAGAAATTGTACATAACATTTTGATTACCGGTACGTTTAAAGAATGGAGAGATTACTATTAGAAACTTGTTACTTGTTCCTGGAAGGCAATAGTTACGACAATTTCATCTCCGATCTTTTTTTTTTGTATATATATATAAAAATACTATACTGTTACACGTGAAAAGAGTTCTGAAAACTATAGAAAACGGGTAAACTGTAGGACCAAATACAATCCCTATATAGAATTCAAAAAATTTATCAGATCTTATGTGATGTTATCGCTGGTTATCTAAGAAGTGAAGAACTGTCTCCTGAACGGAAAACAGCGTACATCTCATACATTAATAAAAAAAAGGTGACAGTAAAAAATCGAAGAAATTATTGTGACGTGAATGTAACTCCGTTACAAGATTATGTGAGAAAAATATTACTGGTCGTACAGACAGTGCCGGCTTAAGGGGGGGGCCGACCCGGGCGACCGCCCGGGACGCCGGGATCTGGAGGGCGCCGCGCGTGCCAGCTTAACTTAAACATTTAATTTAATTACCTATTTCTGTCGATCTAAAAAAAAAAAAAAAAAAACGGAATTCAGTGTATTAACGTTTATGGACTTATCTCGTGGGTGTAGGTATTTAGCATGTGTAATAAGACCTGTCATCTCGTTGCTTGTCGTATCCCTCATTAATAAAGGTGCGATTTCTATGAAGTTAATCACTGCTACATAGACTATCGAGAAAAGCGAGGGGCCAGGAGGCCAGGGGTGGTAGGGTCCGCCGGTCATTCTTGGTCCTTCGTTGCCCACACACACGCGAGAATGTTCAAAGACACAGCCGCTCACTTCCTCTTTAGGTCGAAGTTCCTACGGACCCTTTGAAGGGTCTTCCAATCTTTGGGACATGTTAAACCTGAAATCTGCAAAATATTGTACGAGGAACTCAGGAATGATTATACGAAGGTAAATGTATATAAGTATATTCGTATATATCTACATAAATATAAATGGATAAACATGGGAAGGTCTCGTACAGTTTAATAAAGTCAGTTAAGATATCTTTGCCAGGAAGACGAGCGTCCATTGCAGCATATGCGTCAGTCCAGGATGGTCTGTCAGACTGTGTGTTAACAGCGATCGAAGGATCACACGCTGACGGTTGGAATGTGGGGTGAAAACCCTGGCGTGTTGTCGCCCTCAAACTAGAAGTATTATCGGTGGACTCAGCTCACCGCATTCCAGGACTGCCCGTTTCCCTGCTAATGTATGGGCTGCTATATGGAAAGCAACGAGAGCGCTTCCTAAGAAGCGACCCGCTTTATCGGAAACGGCTGCTTGAGCCGCGCGAATGTATCGGTCCCAGAGCAGTGTAGACTCAGCCGCTAGCCGAACAGTTCAAATATTTTAGCAGGGAAAGGTGTTGTTTACAGCGGATAAAGACGAATAATTGTTGGAAGTATTGTTTAAATTTCCGTGCATAAATGATGTTTCTTCACCACTGTACAAGGACCAATCTGTGAAGGACAATATTTGGAAAAATAACGGAATTCCTTGAAAGATCAGGTAATAAAAATACAGTAAAATCTAACATAAGATTTTTCATTTTTTATTACCACCGTTTCACTCGTTATTATATATTTATGACTATAAAAGCCTTCAGAAAACCCAGTTACTTCGCGTAATGTAATTGCAATATACCACGTATTTAATTTTAATTAAAACTTCATTTGGTAGTAATAGTAATACTGATTCTAACGGATATAGCAAAACGTAAAATATTCTTGCAGTTTCCACTACTCGTGTTATTTTTACTCTAATAAAAATTTGACTGTTGTATCTGAACAGAGACTCAATTTTTGTTCAGATTTCAAATAGAACTCGTACTTTGCTCCGTGGTTTATAGGCATGTTCATAAAACTATTCTTTCATTTACTTATCTTTATCGGTATAGTTATTAAACACAATATTAATAATTTTCGTAATTTTTCTTGCGTAACACAAATTAATAAATAATACACAAAATTAATAGGCATAACATAAATTCACATAAAATACTAGTGTGAATTTTCTATTAATATGATATATATTTTTAATATAATACAATTAGAAAGTGAACTCGTGTTAGGCCTCCTGTACTATCATTTCTTCGCTTTCTACATACTCGTAAATTTACAAGCACTTAAAAAAAAACCTTTTCAGACCGTCCCCACACCAACAACTAGGCCTATATTAGGGAGCATCCATAAACCAAGTAGCTCCATCTTGACCCCGTCATGGAAGAGCATGTTAGAAAGACAGTGAACGGTGATTTGGCTGACCATTATTGCGGCAAAAATATTCAAATGAATTAATAGAAATTATGGCATCAAAAGTTATCTCTACCATAGTATCCCATATAAAGGATTCAAAGTATTACGCAATCATAGCTGATTGTACTCCTGATATAAGTCATAAGGAGCAACTTTCAATCACATTAAGATGCGCCACATAACAGAGGATGCCGTTAGCATAAAAGAATATTTTATTTCATTTTTGCAAATAGTAGATACAACGGGTGCAGGTCTCACAGAAAGTATTTTAAAAACATTGAGTGATCATGGTCTTGACATTAACAACTGCAGAGGACAGGGTTATGATAATGACGCAAACATGAAGGGAAAAAATAAAGGCGTTCGTAAAGAATGATGGACATAAATCCGCTACCTTTTTTTGTACCATGTGGATGCCATAGTTACAATTTAGTATTGCGATGCGGCAAAATCATCGGTAAAATCCGTTACCCTGTTCGGAATTTTACAAAAAATGTTTAATTTATTTGCAGGATCGGTAAATAGATGGAAAATTTTGACCGATCATTTGAAAATATACACCCTGAAAAATTTAAGTGACACACGCTGGGAAGCTGGAATTGAAAGCGTCAAAGCGGTTCGCTATCAATTATGTGATATGCATGATGCTTTGGTTTCCTTGGCCGATGTTACCAAACAAAGCGATGCCTCGACGTCATACGAAGTGACCACACTGGCAGGACGAATAAAAGATTTCAGCTTTATTGTTCCTCTTATAATATGGTATGATGTTCTTTTTCAAATTAAAGTTGTGAGCAGAGCCAGTCAGTCATCTAAAATCAACTTTGTCGACTTTACTGAAATGCTTGATAAATGTTGCTCTTATTTGAAAACATATAGACGAACAGGTCTCAAAGGCTATTGTAACAGCAACTGAATTAGCAACGGAGCTTAACACGCAACCAGTTTTCAAACCACAAACTCGACTAAGACGTATTAAACGTAGACCGGGTGAAGAGGCTATTGATGAACCAATAACTGATCCAAAAAAAAGGTTTGAAGCAGAGTTTTTTAATGCTCCTTTGGACACCGTGCATATATCTATGAAGGGAAGATTTCAACAGATGCAAGATTTCTCTGCAACGTGGAATTTCTGTTTAACATTTAAAAAAATCAAAATAAAGAAAAACTAATGCGACATTGTTCTGTACTGCAAGAAAAGTTAACGATCAACTTTAAATCTGACATTGATGGAGATTTATAGTGCGATGAAATTTTAGGTCTCCAGCACTATCTCGAAGACCATCAGGCAACACCTATTGAAACATTAAACTTTATCAAAAAGTACAATTTTCAAGAGTTATACCCCAACACCTGGATTTCGCTGCGTATTCTGTTAACAATACCAGTGACTGTTGCAAGTGGCGAACGCAGTTTTTCAAAACTAAAACTGATAAAAACGTACTTGCGGTCTACAATGTGTCAAACAAGCTCGCTGTCCATTGAAAATCAAGTTGCAGAAACCTAGATTTTGCCAGTCTTATAAGAGAGTTTGCTGACAAAAATGCTAGAAAAGTAAGGTTTTAGTTTTATTGTTTTAATTTTCGTTTTTCATTTAATGTTTCATGACTAAATGAAATTGTTTAGAGAATAAATGTATAAAATGTTATTATTAATAAGAATAAATACATGTTTGTAGTATTATATTATTTCAGTAAAAAAATGGTACAAAATTCAAAATATTAAAAAAATTATAATCAAAAAAAAGGGCGCCAGATGCATGACTCGCCCGGGGCGCCTAGATGGTTAAGGCCGGCCCTGTCTGCTAATATCTCTATTTGTCCAAGTCCAGGTTTCAGAGCCATAAGTCAGTATGGGCTGGTAATATACTTCACAGAGCAGAATTTTGGCTTCCTCCCTTAAGTTTCACCTCCAGATTACATCATCTGATGATACAATTGTCCACTCTTCCTTATTCTTTTACCCATTTCTACCTTTATCTTTCCACTGATAGTTACATTGCTTCCCGGATACACAAATCATTCCACCCATTCCAATTTCTTGCCATCGAGTGACGCATCCTTTGAAGGGTCAGTGTTCCTTGTTATCTTCTACACTCTTCTCCGGACCATGTTTACCCATTGCAGTCCACCATTTACCTAATTCTCTTTCTAGATCCAGCTCTGTCCCTCCCATATTATTATGTCATCAGATTTGCTAACACCTTCAACTCTGTCATCATATGCTTCCGCGACCAGAGTCAGTTGATTTTTGAATATCTGTTGCCACAAGAAATATGACGCGGCACCACCCGACAGCTAAGAACTGCCTTCAACTCTGTTGGATCTCTGTGTCTCTGGACTTAAACTATTATTACATCTAATACCACTTTAAAGAGAACAGGTGACAATAAACTTCTTTGTCCGACTCCTCTTTCCTTGTGAAACCATTCCAAGTGTCTATTGTCTATGGACATGAAAATCACACACTTCTCATAGATGTTCAATGTTCATCTTCATTGACATTTGGTTGAAAATGAGGGCTGACATAGACGCCTTCAATACGTCCCACAAGTGTGAAAGATTCATGCAGTTCCAAGTCCAAGAAGAACGCCATGAAAAAACTTCAGTCTTACATGACTTATTTATGTTATTATATTCTTCATATTATATATTATTTTGTTAATTTTTTCCTCCAGAATAATTTTTATTTATTTTATCTATTTTTATGTATTCATGTAATAGGTCTTGATGTGTACACATCTTTCCCTTTGCTACATGTTTTACCTCCCACTTGAGTAAGATTATTAACCGAAATACTGTAAATTTTTTTTTGTTATATCTGGTGATACTGCCCAGATTTTCAGTTATAATGCATGGTAAAGCTGTATTTCCTTAGCAAATTTTTCAGAGTTTTTATTTTGTTAACATGTTAAAAATTTCAACAGATCTCTGTAGGTCAAACGAGGAAAATACCTTTCCTCAATAGCAAGTCCTGTGGTAATAATATCCTCCTCTTTAGTAACAAAAAGCATACAAAGCCATATTTCATACTATATGGCATTCATTTACTTAATAAAACATTAGACAAATAAATACCAGTTGGCAACCAAAATTATGCAAATCGTCTCGAGTTCAGCCTTTCTTGCAGCATAGAGACAAGTTTTACAGTCCTGCAATTACTGTTTTCCATTGGTAGAAATGTCACATTATTTTTTAGAATCACTGAGAAGGAGTCTAGAGATAATACAGTAATGCTAAAATTGATATGTATCTAACATTCTGTTTCCTTTCATTTTCAGCAGCAGTCCAAAGAAAATAGACAAGTATGTGCAGACTGACTTTAAATCTGCAGACAAACACATTCAGGTCGACAGTAAGTACCAATAATCCATTTTTTATTTACAATAATGTATAGGAAGAAATTCCTCACAGAATATACAAGTGGCGTGTCTATGTATACTATGTACACAATCAGTGTAAAACTTTTAACTTTCCATGTGACCAAAGCATTCTTACTATGTTTGTTTAGTGGTTGACTTACAGCACTGTTAAACCTTTTCCACTATATGACTCCCAGATATGTCTAAGTAAAATGAGGATGTTGCAGGATTGCATATCGGGATGATAGCTTTTCATTATTCTAATGAATTTTGTTGATGGTTTACTATCAAAAGTTGAGTTGTTTGCTAATAACAGAACACTATATAGTAGGATTAAAACAGTAGAAGAATGAACAGCTGCAGGGTGATCTGGAAGGATATCTAACTGGTAGTTCAACATGTGATGAAAATAAATGCAAAGAAAGTCAGCTTTTTAGGTACACAGGTTAGAAACTGAACGTTGATTATGATTATAAAGTAGGGAAAAACTGCTTGTTCAAGACACGAAATATAAAAATCTTGGTATAATATTTGGTAACAAACTCAACTGGGCAGTACACTTTGGACAGGTGGTGGGAAAAGGTTTAAAAATCCTGCACTTGTTTGAGAGAGTGATGAGGGGATGTACCAAAGAAGTAAGGGGATTGGGTAACAAAACTTTATGCAGACCATTGCTTGAATATAGTGGTAGTATGGGACCGACCCATTTTGTGTATCAAATACAGAAGTTGGAGAGCGTTCAAAGGGCTGCTAGATTGCTTTCTGGAAAATATCTTAGAACATAAACAGTAACCGATATGATAAAGAAATGGTTTTTTTTTTTACTGCTTAATGTCTCTTAACAGCGAGGTATTCAGAGACGGGAAAGGATGGGGGACAAGGAATCAGAAGGAATTCAACCATGGCCTTTTGAAGGAAGCATCCCGGCATTTGCCTGGAGTGATTTGGGAAACCATGGAAAACCCAAATCTGGATGCCCGGACGGGGATTCGAACTGCTGTCCTCCCAATGCGAGGCCAGAATGCTAACCGTTACACCACCACGCTCGGTGAAATGGTTTTCATTGGAAGACATGAAAATGGCAAAGAGATTTATGGGAGTGTACAAGGTATATTGGTGAAGAGACATGGAAAGGTATTAGTATAAGAATTAGGAGTAGTGCTTGGAGGGAAAAAGATAACCATGGCCAAAAGCTGGCATTAGATTTCAATCACAAGGTTGAAGGAAGATTTTCTTTCCTAGGTAAGGGATTGGAACAAGTGACCCATAGAAATCATGAATAATTTACCAAAAATGTTGAAAGAATGTAGTGTTTGTAGAGGACAAAAGTAGGATGGTATAGGATAGGGGAAGAATGGTGTTTAGGGAAATTGCCATTCAAGTAAGCGCTCCTTTGTACTTAAATCTAATTAAGTCAATGTTTTTTATAGCATGTGGCTGATATAACTCAGACATAAAGGTTGTTCTCTATCATGATAAGGAAATGAATGCTTTATGTAATTAAACTGATTTTAACTTTTGGATGTATATGTATAATTACCTAAAAATAAAGCACTCATTTGCCAGTATATTATGCAAGCTGAAAAATTTAATTAACCTGTTTGTGGAAGCTGGCATGTAAATTTAAAATAAAACTATGTTTGAATTTTTTAAAAGATTAGGAGAACAATAATTGTTAAAGTGGGAAGAAATTCTTAACAGAGAGTTAGGATATGTAACGTGTATGGCATTTTTGGCCAGGAGATCCTCAAGGCTTACCCTAACATGGTAATACTCCAGATAGCACAGAATTAGGCTAAGAAATGAAGTAAGATTGAAGTGAAAACATAAGTGCCACAAAATACTGTATTACAACCATTTCCATTCATTTTTTTTTTCCTGGGGGGTCCTACGGCTCCTGCCACTTCCTGCATATCAGTCTCCACAATTGTCTATTGTGGGCCTCCTTCAGTTCTATATTTTTTCTTTCATTGACCGCTGCACTCCTTCCAACCATCTTAGCGGTGGTCTGCCTAGTCTTCTCTGGTTAGCTGGTTGTTAGTTAAAGACTATTTTTGGTATCCTTCCTTCATCCATTCTACTTAAGTGCCCAAACCATGATAGTGGTTTCCTTTCAATGCTATGGACTATAGTATCTTTGATGCCAGTTTGCTACCTGATTTGTTCATCCTGCACATGCTCTAATTTAGAAACACAGGAAGCTCTTTGAAGGGTATCCATCTCCACTGCTTCTATACTCTTCTGGTTTCTTTCTGTGACTGTCCAACATTCTGCACCCTAGGTGGTAATTGGTTCAACTATGGCTCTGTACATATTAAGTTTTGTTATCAAGCCAATTTAGTGGACTACAAAAGTGGATTTATTTTTGTATTTCAGACCTCCCTTAGTTTAGTCTATGTCTGATATCTTCTTCACATGTTCCCTTATTACTAATAATACTCCATAAATACTTATACTTTTCACGTGTAATTATCGTTAAGTTATCTGATACTTTGAGAGATGCTGTCATCTTTCTAACAGCCAGGTAGTCTGTCTTTGTGGAGTTGATTTTTAATCCCCATTTATCATACTCCTCTATTAACTTCCTTAATATGTACGCTAAATCTTCTACATCCTCTGCTACTACTACCTGATCATCTGCAAACAACAGACTATACAAATAGGTTCCATTCATTTCTATCCCCATTCTTAATCACTTTCTTCTCCAATTCTCTGAGAGTCCTTGAAACTTCCATTCATTATTATAGCAAATTACTGCATTGTTAGTACACAGACAGAAATTAGGTTGTTTGCTGATGACATAATACTTTATACTAGGAGTATGAGCAGCTTCACGGGAATTTGAACAGAGTACCTAGTTAGATAGGTAACAAGTAAACAACAAGACGTGTCATCCTGTTACATACAGTGATAGGAAAATGAGGGATTTATTTGATGATCCGATGTTGATTAAAAGTATAAAATACAATGATCTTGGAAAAATGCTTGACAGTAAAATTATCTTGGAGGTGCCGCATTTGCTAAAATGGAAGATGAGGGGATGTACCAGGGAACTAGATGAATGGTTGATATTGTAAAATTTTGAACATGTTGTCGCGTAACCATGATCGAAAAGTATGGGAATCAAATATAGGATCTTCATGATCTGTAAAGAAGGCAGGCTAGATTTGTCCAAGGAAATTACTCTAGAACATGATTAGAAACATATGATAAAAGGAACAGTTTTTAGTCATAGAACATCATCTGCTTAAAAAGTTAAGATGAACATGTTTATATTGTGTGTAGCTTTCCCATCTGAAACCTGTTTTATTCAGTGAGAAGAAATAAATACTTAGTATCATATAAAAACCTGTCAGTCCTTTTTATACCTATAGAGGACCTGTTTCAGCAGTTCTATCAAATTTCTTTAACAACTTGGTACGTATTTCATCATTTGAGAATGGAGATAAATGATGGTATATTTTCATCAGATATATACGAGGGTAATTTGGAAAGTAACCTCCATTTGGATATAAATAAAAAACTTGGATATTAAATTTTTTTATTATATACATCTTAAAACTACAGCTTTTTATTATTTTTCAACATAGTCACCATTTAAATTTAAGCATTTGTGATAGTGTTTCACTAATTTACAAATTCCTTCTTCATAACATTTTGAAGTTCGTCGTCATCATCGAAGTGCTGCGACACAAGCCACTTCATGAAAATCACTAGACACCAAGTCAGGATTGTAAGGCGGATGATCGAAAACATCCTATTTGAATTGCTTAAGAAGCTCATGAGTCTTACAAGCACTGTGAGGACGAGCGTTGTCATGCAAAAACACAACACCAAATGACAGCTTACCGCGATGTTTGTTTCGAATGGCTCACTTGGTTTCTTCAAAGTTTCACAGTATACATCTGAAGTGATTGTGGTGCCACGTTCCATAAATTCACTGAGCAAAACTCCCTCGGCATCCCAAAAAGCTGTAGTCATAACCTTCCTTGTTGAAAACGTTTGACGGGCTTTCCTCGGCTTGCATGGAGAATTGTTATGGCCCCAGGCCATCTACTGTTGTTTATTTTGGTGTTTACTTACGCCACCTATGATCTCCTTCTGCGTCGTAGCGTGAAAGGAAGTTTAAGGCAGAGCCCATTCATTTGGTTTTGTGGACCTCTGTAAGCAGTTTCAGTACCCACCTTTTACAGAACTTCCAGTAGCCTAATTTCGTGGTAACAACCTCGTACAAAACCGTATGAGAAATTTTCAGGAATTGTTCAGAAAGTTCAGAGATTGTGAATCTTATATTTTCACTAACTTTTTCATCTACTTTCTTGACAAGACCATTACTCATAACACTCATAACTCTCATCATGAATGTTTGTTCTACCACTTTTAAAAAATCGGATTCATTGCCACACAACACCTTCACTCATAATGTTTGGACCGTATATAGTACACAATTTAATTAAAAAGTTCAATTTACTAAAGAAAACATCACATGAAATGCAACATGAACCACATACGTTGTGAGGCTGTTTGCACATGCGCGGCAACTGTTTCCTCTTCCCTGTATGTTTGGGGGCAGCAGAGTGGGGATAGAGCAGAGTTACCTTGAGTTGCCTCTCCCAACTGACCACAGTACAGTGTGCAGTCACAGTGGTGTTTCACAAGACTGAAAACTTGTTTAAAAATAATCTTGACTATAGCTATTATTAATAATTTTACAATAATTG